>BLZA01000040.1:0-179846 GCA_013423385.1 Naganishia liquefaciens | reverse complement strand
CCCCGCCTCTATCTAGGAAACCCCCGATTCAAGGACCTCCGAGTCCACGCATGCCTCTACTTTATCCCCCCAACAGGCCACGCGTAAGCACCGTTTGCCTCTTGTTCTGAATGACTCCTCCTCCTAACCAGCCCCATGTCAACCACATCCGTGCGTGCGACAGCCTCCGCGAAATCGACATTGAACTCATGCGAAGGCTCGCGCCGCGCGTCAATGTGATTCCCGTCATTGGCAAGTCGGACACGCTGACGACGGACGAGTTGAGGGATTTCAAGCAGAGGGTAAGCCCGATCGTGTTTGGGGTGTGGCCCCAATCGCTTTTGCGGGACCTCGACGAGCTCAAGCCCGTTTGGTTGCTGTTCGGTTGGCAGATCATGGAGGATATCGAATACTACAGTATCCCCGTGTACAATTTCCCGTTTGACGAGGAAGAAGACGACGAGGAGACAATCCTGGACAATTCGGAACTCCGTGTAAGCTTCGCCCCCTCTCAAAAAAAAAACGCCAGTTTTCCAAGAAGAGAAACCCTTACGCACCGTTTCGCCCCACCCGTACCAGGCTCTCCTGCCGTTCGCGCTCGTCGGCTCAGAGGAAGACATCATGATCAACGGGGAAGCCATCCGCGGACGGCGATACCCATGGGGGATCGTCGAGGTCGATAATGACGAGCACTGTGATTTCATGAGGCTGAGACAGGCCTTGCTTGCGTATGTTTTTTTCCCCTTTCTCTTTTCTCGATAGTCTTGTCCGGCTTGTGGAGAACTGACGAAGAGGTGTAGCACACATTTGACGGATTTGAAGGAGATTACGCACGATTACCTGTCAGTCGGTTTCCCGTTTCCGAGGATGGCCACGGTTTTCGCTGATTTTTCTTGTCCCCACCTCCTTTTACAGATACGAAAACTATCGAACGGAAAGGCTGTCGCGCGCAGTATCTAGCGCGAATGGGCAAGTCAACCACCACCACGATCAGATCCACAGGGTCGCATCGCGTTGCCCACCCTCTAACCCCGTTTCGTTTCACGCCCCTAGACCAAGCCAAGAAAACGTCCGACCTGAGGAGATCGCCAACCAGACGGCCCGGTTCAAGGAAGACCAGCTGCGCCGGGAGGAGGAAAAGCTGCGCGAGTTGGAGATGAAGCACCAGCGCGAGATGTTGATGCGGCAGCAAGAGTTGGCCGCCAAGGAGGAGAGTCTGAGGGCGCTCGAGACGAGGCTCGGTGAGTTCCCTAATGTGGCAAAGGGGGGGGGGAGGGGATGGTGCCCTCTGGCAAAAATGTAAAGTCTTGATTTTCTGACGCGTGGGTTCGCCGGGCAGCTTCGCAAACATACAGTCATTAGACTTGATCGGAATGATACTGCGCAAGGTCGATGCGTGGCGCGATGCGGGCAATGTCGCGGGAGCAGTCGCTGTGCGACGGGTCTCTCCGCCCCGTAAAACGCCTATCAAAGTCGCTTGCCACCTCCATTTGTAACATTTCAGTATCAAGAATGCCCACGCTTGTGATGACGTTATGACAATCATGTTTTTCTTTTGTTCAGCCCCACAGAGATCGGGAGCGGTGTCCCCACTTTCATCTACGTGCAACTTGTGTCGCCTTCACCTTGAGATCAAACGCGGCAGCCCTCTTCTAGTACCGGAGGGCAAGCAGCCGAGTCGCATCTAAAATCACGAGCGAGAATCGCAGGAGACTGACTGTCTGCAATGTGCGCAAAATATGGGTCCGATGACGCAGTGAATCACCTTCGATACGCGTTCATCGCAAAGTTCACGGCTTCTGACATGATAGCAACAGGATCTGGCAAAATCGCGAAAGGTAACCGGCATGGACCGCTAGCTAGAGCGAGCGCGAGGCCAAGTGAATTCATATGCTCCCTAACCTCGATTTTGATGGACAAGACTTTGCCAGTCAAAATTGTTTCACCATCGAATCAAAATCTCTTGATTATATTATACAACGATTTTCTTTGAAAACACAGACTCAGAGAGCTCGTATGCAGTCTACTTTGGCAAACACCGCAAATGCCCCCATACATGGCGATGCGAATCACTCACACACCCCGACCAGACTCACGACAGCAGCTTACTGCCTGACACCTGTGTTGGTGGTGTTGAGAGTCGGGTCGACGCCACGCTGCTGACCGACGGCTTCCGGGTGGGGCTTGCCTGTGACGGCCGGGTGCTTCTTGTCGAACAAGCCGAAAACGGGCGACCGCCAGTCCTCTCCGTTTCGGGCGGCATCCTCGACCTTGAACGCCTTCTTGGTCCAGCTCTCCTTGCTCTGACGCTCATCCAAGTCTCGGACAACGCTGTCGTTCGGGTCGGTGACGAGCTTGAAGGTTCCCGTCTTCTCGTCGGCCTTCTGGGCATTGTGCTTCGTCCTGTCCTTCTTCTTGGCGTACATGTCCTTCAACGTCTGGGTTCGCGAAGCCTCGTCCGACTTCTTGGCGTCCTCCATTCGGTTTCGGACTTCGGCGAGCTGTTCATCGAGACCCTCAAATGCGGTTCGCAGGGCGGTATGGATGGCAGCCTCGATGGCGTGCTTGATGATGCCGGTGGCGGTGGCCTTGACGAACTTGTAGAGAATGTCGTGATGCGAGTTCTTGATCGAGAACTTCAAGGTGTCAATGTCGACGTCAATGTCCTTGACACGGAAGACGCTGTCTCGTCGGTTCTTAACAGTCTCGATGTCGACAATCACACCGATACCCTTGCCGCCGATAACGACGTCGGCCAAACCGCTGTCCTTGATCTTGGGCCATCCAGTCTTTCGTCGGAAAGCGAACTGAACGTCTCGGAGATCGGCCTGGATCTGGGACATGGTGAATCGAACTCGGTGGTAGTTGTCGTCCTGCATCTGGTTGATTCGGTCGTAAGGAGAAAATCCAAAGTGGTTGTGAATGTCAACCTCGATGACGTTGGGCCACAAGTTGGCGCCCTGCAGGACGAGGTTTTCGACGACCAAATCAATGTTCTTGTCCGAGTACTCGGCTCTAGGGATGGGCACGTAGCCGACCTGCTGGATCAGCGAGGGCAAGATGACCCGTCGAATGTCGTTCCACAATCGGGGTTTGAACTCGAGGTTACCTTCCGAGTTGAAGAGCAAGTCCTTGACCAGTCGCTTCCAGTCTTCACCGAATCGCTGGTTCAAGGGGTCGTCACCCATCGCCAAGAAGAATCGCTGGATCTGGTTGCTGAAGTTGTCAAAGTGACCCTTGTACTTGTGGTCGAAGAACCGCTTGCCGTCGTGTCGAAGCTGTCGACCCTCTCGGGTCGAGTCGTCGTCGAGAATGTATCCCGGCTCCAACAAGACTCGGTGAACGTAGTCGTTCAGTTTGTGGTACCACTCCCTCAACTCGGGGTCATTGGCCGAGTCGGTGTACATGTCATCGATAGAGTCCATCAAGGGCTGCATCGATTGGTTGTTGGCGAATCGCTCGAGCAAGGCTCGGAATTGCAGGGTGGCGGCTTCGTAGGCAGGGTCGTTAGCAACCTTGGCGGCAGAGTCACCACCGTGGTTGGCAACGTGCTTGGCGTGACCCTTGTAGTTCTCGGCCTGATCAAGGAAGAAGGTGATGGCCTCCTGGTAGTCCTTGTGGTCCTGGCACTCGACCACGACCTTCTTCAATCGGTATATGAACTGGTCTCGTCGTTCCTCAGGGAAGTTTTCGTTCATGAAGTCCTTGGTCTTCTCAATACCCCTCGAGGCCTGCTCTCGCTGCTTGTCGGGGATGGCGTTCAATGCCTTGTTCTTGGCGTCCTCCTTGGCTTCGCCTCGGTTGTTGTACGAGGTGTTCTCGTCGGCGGCACCTCGAGCCTGGTTCTTGGCCTCTTCCTTCTTATATCGGGCAGCGTCCATGGGGTGATCCGACTGCCTGATGTCCTCAGCGTGCGACTTGAGCTGCTCCTTGATACCGCCCTTGCCGCCCTCCTGCTCGTACTGGTTTCGGGCTTCACCCTTGGTCTGCTCCTTTTGCGATCGAGCCTGCTCCTTGGCTTCGTTGGCTCGGCTCGAGGCCTCGTTGTAGGCATCGCCGGCGGATCGCTCGTTGCCGTGGTGGTCAACGGTCTTGGCGTTTGCCGGGTCATCCTTGGGGTGCATGCGGAACTCGGTTCCCTTGGGACCCTTGATTTGGAGTTCGGGGGTCTCGTCCTTACCGACTCGCTTGCCATCGGCGCCGATCCATTCACCAGAGGGAGCCTCCTTGTCGACCTGGTCGAGATCACGCTGGTCGGGTCGAGCCTTGTTGGCGGCTCGCTCGGCAGCGGTGGCGAAAAGGTCTCGGGAGACGAGGCCGAGGTCGGAGAGGAGCTTTCGGGCTTCAGAGTTGGTAGCGAACAAGGTGAGTAGAGTCCTCAGGTGAGCGGCAGCTGTCAACTAGTTATCAGTGTTGAGCCCTGAATACTCTGATGGTGAGGCTTACCCTGCTTGGCATCAGCAGTAACCTCGTCCTTGCCGACTGGCAAAACCTCCGACTTTGACTTCTTGCCTCGAGTGGGGTCACCATTTCTCGTTGCCCAAACGAAGTTCTGGAACAATTCACCGTCGTTCTTCTCGTGGATCATCATTCGAGCGCTGAACACGAGCTAGGTGAGCATGACTTCAATTGGCTGCGCTCCAGTGCAACCTACGTTTCCAGGATATCCCTGACGTCCTCAATCAACAACTTTCCATCCGGCGACAGCTTGTTGAGAGAGACTGGCGAGTGGTTGATGGCATAGTCCAAAGCTTCGTTAATCTGTGACCATATCAGCGTCGTCCCCGCATCCTCGGCGTGACTACTGACCTGTGTGTTATCCGGCATGCGTCCGTCTCCTAGAGCCTGAATGACGCCGTACAACTTGAGCTTCCGCTGAACGTCTTGCCTGTGGAGGGGAAGTGGTGAGCCAAAGACCAATGTGCTGCTGAGATAACGACGCTTACTGCTGAGTTGACGGATCCGTCGCGCTCGTCACCGCCATCTTTGACGGATTTGTCGTGACCTCGCTCGTGGTCTTGCCGATACCCATGGTTGCTGTTGGTTGATACTTCTTGTTGTTGTGCTAAGCTGTATTATACGGGGGTGGGGGTGCTCTGTCTTCCAGTGATACAAAAGGGGAAGAGAGACGCGCGATGGTTTAATGTGATGAGATGGGATGAAATAATGGATCGACATGCCACGGAATCGCCTTCTCCGTCCGCCGCCCGCCCTATATATTCCCCTTTGTCCCCCGGCCAAGCCAGCACGCAAGCTGCGTCCCCCCCGATCCCATGACGTCAATCCACGTCCCGCCGTATGACGTAGCACGACTGCGGCAACCCTGGCTTTGCATCCGCACGCGCGTCGCGTGGGATATTTCCCGTTATGATCAGCCTTTTTTCGTTCTTTCTGGTTCCAGCCACGGTAGCGTGCTTCGGGATTTGGTACCGCAAGTTGAGGCAAGTTCCTCCTACCCACCCCCCCGGTGTCGAGGAACACATTGAAAAGGTAATCCAGCTGGTAATTCGAGCTGCCGGCGTGCGCCGAGTTGATCGACATGAACACAAGATCCCCACGAAAGAGCTCAGCGTTCTTCTCTAGGCATTGCACCAGTTGACCTCAACCCCAGCATCCCGCTATCACTCCATTTCTATACACAGAACCGCTGGCAGAGCGTTACAAACCCGCCCAAGCACCCATCGCTTCTTCTCGGCAAACGCGACAAACCGCAGTCGGGTCGGCTCATGTCGGCTGGATGTTTCCGTGATCGAGCTTGTTCTTCTCGGACGATCGGCAGAGGATGGCGGTGACAAGGTTGGGTGACAGCGTTATGACCAATTTCTCGTTCTCTCAGAGCTGTTCTCAGCGATGGGAAGATGATATGAGCGCTAGATCCCGCTCGCTCAGGCTGATCGCTGGCACGACCGCCTCGACTGCGCGACTATTCCTGTCATTCTACGTTTCGCGTCAGACTATAACTCACTGGTACGCCGACATGGTTTGGCCGGTCCTGATACGCATCTCGCATGCCTATAGGATCTGAATGTCGAGTATGGCACAGTCCGTCGCGTAAGAGTTGTGATAAGATCCGCAACCCGCGCGGATCTCAGCAAGAAAGGCGGAAGTCTCGAGTATCCTTAAGTCGGTCGCCCCTTTGCTTGTTTCTGCCTGGTCCTTTCTACGTTCACGTACATCCGTCTGGGTATATCCCAGCTCGAGCGTGCTGCCCCGTGACAGGACTTTACGAATCTGGCGCGACCGAGTCGGAGAGGCGATGACCTGGGTGACTTGATCGCAGAATAGGAGGCGGCTTCGTTTGAACTCGATAGACAGTTCTTGCCGAGCATCAGGAGCCCAGGTGGACTCAGAGAATCGTCCAAGAAGTGCAAGCAGCGCCTTGTCGCTCCAATTTCGGTTCAGCGCTCAATTCGGCTTGATTTGCAGTCCGGCCATAATCGACTCTGAAATGAGAAATGTCTACATGCGATCGTACGCTTTGGTCTGTGGTACCACAGGGCCCTGGTCTGAAGTGGATCAATTACCCAGAAGGGCGGTGCTTCATATCAGCGTTCCGGGTCTCACCCCTTTTGACGCCACCGTTCCTATCGCGCATACATCATGCCGCTACCGACGGGCGTGCCGCTGGTTGCGGTGAAGACCGCTTTCAGGCCTTTCAATACACAAAGGCCGAGGGTTTGCGCTAAGCGTTATGATGGTCAAAGTACATCTGTGAGAGGATCCTTGGATCCTGATTTCTCGTCGAGTCTGACAATGGTCCCGTGGCCAACCTTGCAGCATGTTATACCATATGCAGATTCGCGTCTCGCTTTCAACGTCGGCTGCTCAGGATGCGCCCGAACAAACCCCGGGTCAAGGCGGCCAGGCAAGGAGCACACCGATTGCTCGTTGAAGCTCATGAGCAATACCCTGGAAACTGTTGACTTGAATGCATTGCAACTGAGAAAGCAGAGACAGCTGGGCAGCCACATTGCTGGATACGAGTAGACCGGGATCCCAACAGTCATTCCTGGCTGGGAAATCTCCTTGGTCACCGCTCGACTGCCAGCGCCGCAGGCGGCAAGACTTCTCTGAATTGGAGGACGGTGCAAGCGAAATAATCCTTGTCGGGAGTTGGCATATCAATATGGACCGTGAGTATTTGCCTATTGCATGACATTTGTCACGCCAACTGAGATGGGAGTCTGAAAGGCGATCGCGATGCGGAATGCAAAAGCGGCTGTATGAATTCTAGGCGAAGCGAGGCTTCTGCTTCGGGCCCTCGTCCACCAATATCATCCATCCACCGTCTAGCTTCCAGCTCTTCGGCCGGAGTACCAGGGGAAGCGAATACGGCACACAACGCGCAGAATGAGAATAGTTTTATACCTTCGGCTTCGTCCACCGATTTGTCACTCAACGCGTCGAGTTCCAACTATTCGATATGGCCAGAGGACATGTCCGCATCCACGACTAACGGACATGCTCAGGAGCCTGAAGCCATTGATCAAGATGAAGAGGAGATCCTTCCGATGAATGGTCTCTCGCGGATGTCACTGGGAGACTATCATTCGGCTAGACTCGCCGCGCACGACCGATCAGACACGAGCAGTCCCGTCTCGAATTCCGAGGAGGACGAGGAGGACCGAGTGGGTCAGAATCGAGACCGACGGACATACACGAGAGAATTTTCCCATAGCAGATCGGAGATCGCTGCTGTGCAAGCCAAGAACGGTCGGGCTGTCTGGAACAGCAACCGTGAAGAAGACTTTGAAACGGCGGGGGATAACGAGATCACGTTCAAGTCTGGGTGGAACACTAAAGATGCAACACTTGCCACTTCACAGGAAAAAGACAGTGATGTGGAGCCGGGGGAAGGGGATGAGCCTGCCGCGAGCCGAGTACCCAACGAGATCATAATGCATGCAAGTCATGTTCAGCTACTTGTCATGGCCACTTACTGATTGAGGCTACAATGTCGCTAGATCCTTCGCTATATTCCAAGTATGCGAGATCTCAGGAATGCGCTCCTTATCTCCAGAGCTTGGTGCCAGTGCACAGTACCGATAATATGGACAAAACCGTCGTTCACCGCCAAGGATCCCAAAGCGATTACCGACGTGATCAAAGTCCTTCGTGCACCCAACTCTTCATTCCATTATGCCCGGTTAGTCAGGCGTCTGAATTTTGGGCCGTTGCACGGCACGCTTCAGGACGCACAGCTCGTAGAATTCGCCGTGTGTAGTAGGCTCGAAAGACTCGTCTTGACTGGTTCTCGCTATATCGGGTCACGTACGCTGGGCAAGGTTCTCGGTCAGATGAAGGAGCTGGTGGCGGTCGATCTGTCGGGCGTCACAACGACCAACGATGGTGTTCTCAGGACGATTGGAACTACTTGCACCAAGCTACAAGGAATCAACTTGACCGGCTGCCGCCAGATCACAGATGAAGGAATTATATCGCTCGCCGAGCAGGTCAAGTATCTTCGCCGGGTAAGTGGCATTGGCTTCACAACTCGTCTAGTGGCTGAAGGCGGATATAGATCAAGATTGCGGAATGCATCAAGTTGTCCGATGCGGCCGTCACCGCCATTGCCCATCATTGTCCCTTGGTTCTCGAATTCGACCTCCAGAATCTTCCTGGAATGACCGACAGATCGATGCGGGAAGTATGGCTGCACTCGGTCTATCTGCGAGAACTCCGATTGACAGGAAATGAAGCCATTACCGCTGCTGGATTCCCGGCGCTTGATGAATCGCCTGATTTCGAGGCTGACGACCGTCAGGTATCGGAACAAGAGGTACATCAAAAGCCCAACATTAGCGATCCATGTCGGCATGCTCCCAAAGTTGAGAGCTTTGCCTACTTGCGCACGGTAGATTTGACAGGCTGTACCGGAATCACGGACGAAGCGATCGCTTCGATTATTGCTGCAGCACCGAAAATCCGGGCGTTGACGCTGGCCAAATGCATACATCTGACAGACCTTGCGCTGGAGAGCGTAGCCAAGTTGGGCAAGCAGCTGCATTATTTCCATGCGGCGCATCTGACTCGGCAAGTCTTGCAGTCTCCGTGTCCCTATATTTGCTAAGTCTGCGTGTCGTTGACAGGGTGACAGATGTTGGGGTCTGCTTACTGGCTCGGTCGTGCACCCGCATGCGATATTTGGATCTTGCAGGTGAGTCACTGCGCGGCCACTTGTCGTCGCCAAGGGCTCATCTTGACTGCCGTAGGATGCGAGCTCTTGACCGATATGAGTGTCTTTGAGATTGCACAAAATATGACCAAGCTCCGGCGGATCGGCTTGGTCAAGGTACGTTGCCTGCCTGTCATTCCGATAAAAGGCCGACGCTTCTCTTGCGCATCAGGTCAACAACATTACCGATCAAGCGATTCATGCCCTCGTGGATGCCGTGACGGATGACGAGCCAATCCTGGAGCGAGTGCACCTGTCTTTTTGCGACAATCTCAGCGTACAAGCCATCACGCATCTCCTGAAACATATTCCCGGCATTACGCATCTCAGTTTGACCGGCGTCAGCGCGTTCCGGGACCGGCAGTATCAGGCATTCTGTCGAGCGCCGCCAGCGGTGAGTCCTGACTACACAGATTGCAGCTGATTCACGCTGAAGGGACATTGCCTGGCCTGCTGCAGGAATTCAACGCCCATCAGCGCATGGCATTTTGCGTGTTTTCCGGCAAGGGCGTCTCGGATCTGCGGGAATGCCTCTTGCGGCAAGAACGCACGCAACGCCATGCCTCGGACGAACACGGCGGCATGGTCCCGTCGGGCTTTGGAGGGCGGATCCCGCGCTTCCCTACGCACACGCCGCCGACACACGTCGTCACGTACGGCAACGCTACTTTGCCCGACCCGCCACCACCGCCACCACCGCCGCCGCCGCCGCCGCCGGGGGGATCCGATGCACTGCACAGTGCGTTCGGGGGTCCGAATTATCATATTGCCGCTCTCGGGCTTCCGCTGACGGCCGGTTTCGGGATCTCGTATCGGAATCCCGATCCGTGGGCCGGCGGCGGGGCGGGAGCGGGACCGGCGCTCGTGGCGGATGAGGCCGAAGATTCGATGGTGTGGTCGCGGGACAGGGAACGGCCGCGTGCCGAGTCGTTGCCGAACGTGTATCGGCGGGGGTCGCGCGATGTTGCATAACAGAGCCACGGAGGAGAGGAGGAAGGACTCTTTCTGGTTCGATGGTATGATTCGGTGGTGGTGGTGTTCTTTCGGGGTTGTAGCGCACGGGGGAGAGCCGCACCAAGCCATTGACATATCTCTAACTATACCACATAACCGTACCCCTCCTCGTCCACTTCTCCCTCGCCAACCGCTCCAACTCATCGGCCTCCATAACCCTCCCTTGCCCATCCTCCTCGGCGTCATCCCCATCCGCGGCGGGAACCCACCCGAACCGCATCTCCACCTCATCAAACGCCCGTACGAGCTTGACGCGCGTGAATCCGAGCGAAGCAAAGAGTCTGATGGACGCGGTGTTGGAGGCGCCGATGCGGACGAGGAAGGGGTATGTGTGCGGTGGGATGAGCGCCGGGAGCGGGTCGGTCCGGGTGGAGGTGGTCGCGGGGAAAGAGATTGGGGATGTGACGTAGTTGAGCCTGCGCCGGGGGGAGGGAGGGGGGGGGGCGTGTGTTAGCGTTTTCCCTCTGAAAAGGGCAAAAGGGGAGTGGGTTACATGAGTGATAATGCTTCGGCGGCAATCCCGCGTCCGCGGTATTCTTTCTCTAAAAAAAGCATGTGCCCAGGCCGTGAGCCGATGCCATTCGGGAGTTTTCCTCCCGCGCAACCCGGGGGGGGGGTTACGCACCGGCAATCATAATCTCGCATTCCACGTCCTCTTGCACGCCGTTCGGCAGGAACAAGTTGACGTCGCCGATCATCTTGAGCGTGTGGAGATCTTGCGGCAATGGCGGGGAGACGTCGTCGGCCGATCGCGCGAGGATGATGAATGTGAATTCTGTTGCGACGGACGGGCGGGCGGGACCCGTCAATGAAAATCTGTGCAGCACGAGCGGTAGCATCGGCGGGGAAACGCACTGTCTTGATCCAGATGCCACTTTTCTATCATCAGGCCCACGGTATCAGCGACGCCGCTCCGAGATACGTCCAGGCGCAGAGGCGGGGGAGGGGGACATACGCTGCATCTCGCGTTCCTCGTCAAGGGAGAGCGGGTCCGAGGCCGTCGCTTCGAGCAACTCGGGGCTCTTCATCCATTCGTGGTATTGCTGGGGCAGAGTCAAGGGGGTTTTCCCATATCAGAATCAACGTCTCATGATGGATGACATATGGAAGCGTGGGTATACCTCGACATGCTCCTTTCTGGTGGTGCGCGGCGAGAAGTGGAATCAGCCCTGGGCCATTCTTCACACACACACGCACACACGCGCTATTCACCGGTAGGGTACGAGGACGACCGAGTCGCCGACGATGGCCGTGTTCTCGTTGAGCCGCATGGCGGGTTGGCGTGGGCTAGTCGTGGTGTGGTGTGGTGTGTGTGCATGCGCGATATTCTTCCCGACGACGAGGCGACCAAAGGGCTCAAGCTTGACTAAGCGGGGGGTCGTTTGCTTCCGCGCGGGATTAGGTAAGCGGGTTTTCCCTCGCGGCCGGCCATCAGCGTCGACGCTGAGATGGATGGGCGTCCCCTCGGTGCATCAGCCACCCAGACCCCAAGCCCATCCCTCCATTGACCGCCCATCATGTACAGGAATCCCCGCGCAGTCACAGGCACAAACGAGGCAAGTCCCCGCGAGGCTAGTCTTCGCCCCCTCCCTTTCATGCGCATGCTCACGCCCCGTCTTGCCTCGCATCACAGACACCGCTCGCCAACAGACGTCGCTTCGGGCCGGCAGAGGACCATCCCCCGCCCCCTCCTCCCTCGGATCCGTATGATTCTCGCGGTGGTGGTCCGCCCACCAGCATGTACGCCAACATGCCGCCCCCGCCGCCGCCGCCGCCTTCCTCTTCGTCACGCGGGGAAGAACCGGGCGCCAACGAACCGCGAAAACGACGGTCCCGGTGGGGCGACGCCGAGCAAAAGTTGCCCGGTTTGCCCGTGACCGTCATCGGCGGCAACGTTTCGGCCTCGGAACTCGATAGTTATGCCGTCCACGTCCGACTCGAGGAAATCAATCGCAAGCTTTCGACCGGGGATGTTGTCCCTCCCGAACGCATGCGGAGCCCTTCCCCGCCGCCGACGTACGATGGCCAGGGACGACGAACCAACACGCGGGAAATCCGGTACAGGAAGCGTCTCGAGGATGAACGGACGCGACTCGTCGAACGGGCGCTCAAGGCCGATCCCAATTTCCGGCCGCCCATGGAATACCAGATGCTCAAGCGGAATACGCGTCCGCAGGAGAAAGTCTACATCCCGAAAGACGAATTCCCCGAGATCAATTTCTTTGGACTGCTCGTCGGGCCGCGGGGCAACTCTTTGAAAAAGATGGAGGCCGAGAGCGGCGCCAAGATTTCGATCCGAGGTAAAGGCAGTGTCAAGCCGGGCAAGGAGCGAAACGATCAGTATGGAAATGACGAGCATGAAGAGTTGCATTGTCTCGTCATGGCCGATTCCCAGGACAAGGTCGATCGGTGTGTCGCCTTGATCAACAAGGTGATTGAGACGGTGAGTCGGGCGGCGGTTTTTGTGGTGACACAACGTTGATGACACGCGGCAATCTCCGCCAGGCCGCGTCGACGCCTGAAGGGCAAAACGACCACAAGCGAAACCAGCTGCGAGAACTCGCATCGCTAAACGGTACCCTCCGAGACGACGAGAACCAGCTGTGTCAAAACTGTGGCGAAAAGGGTGAGCGCGCGAGACCTTTTCTCGGTTGGGCCACCGGACGGAAATGCTGAAACTATCATGGTCGAACAGGCCATCGAAGATTCGAGTGTCCACAGGCGAGGAATTTCTCGGCCAACGTCATTTGCAGACAGTGCGGCGGCGGTAAGTCTTTCCCCTCACCGTTCCCCCCCCCCACCCCTTCCCCTTTTTGGAACACGCACTGACTCTCTCCTCCCTCATTCCCCCCACCAGCCGGCCACATGGCACGAGACTGTTTCCAAAAGGGCGGCCCTGCAGGCGGCTTTGGCGGGCCGAACCCCTCGGCGGGCCCGAAAACGGCGTTCGACTCGGAATACCAAAACCTGATGAACGAGCTCGGCGAAGGTGGCGGTGGATCGGCGCAGGGGCCCGTGAGGGGTGCGATCACGGCGAATGGAGAGCCCGGAGCGGGAGGGGAGGCGGCGGTGAAGATCCCGCCCTGGAGGATCCCGGAGAATTGGTTCAGCAACTGTACGTTCCGCCCCTGCCTGCCCGCCCATTTGAGGATGACACGACTGACTCCTCATTTTATCCCCGGGCAAAAAAAGCCCGACCGCAGGGTAACTTTGGCGGCGGCGGCGGTGGGTACCAGCCGCAGCAGGCGCAAGGCGGATACCAGGGCTACGGTCAGGCGCAGGCGGGCGCCGGTGGGTACGATTACTCACAGGCCGGGGCGAATGCGTGGGGCGGGGCGCAGCAGGCCTATGGCGGACAGGATGCGTATGCTGCGTGAGTCTCGGGAGTTTCTCGTTCGCGCGCGTCAACGCGTCGCTGATGGTATGTTTCCTGCCTACACAGTTACTACGCTTCATTGCAGCAGCAACAGCAATAGACTGACACCGCTCATCCATATGAAACGCTTTTAAAAGCTGCAGAGAGGGAAAAACTGATTCGAAACTGACCTTTGTACTGATGTATTCTCACTGAGCGTTATCTCTCCCTCGAGGCAGCCAGCTCGGCTGTGTCCGGGCACATGATGTTCAGATGTAAATGTCGTATACTTGCTAATCGAGAAGGGGCGCCTGTTGTGCGAATTACTGCTCGGCTGTGTTATGCTCTTGTTGTTTGGCCGATATCACGCTGATGAATGACGCCTATCGGTATCCTTCTTTCGAGACTGCCAGCATCTACAGCACTTTGACCGATTGTGATTCCGATACGTCCGCTTTGAGTACCGGTAAGCACGCAATAAAGCCCTCGCACCCGTCGCACGAGGATGCCATAGAGCACAGTACAGGTTGTACTCCGAGGCCGACATTGATGCATACCTGCTCCTCCGAGTCTTGTCATTCCCAAGTAGCTCTACAGGACTCTGCTACACAGGCTTGAGCTTCTTGAACAAGCTGTCCACTTCGGCGGGGCCATATTCTAGGCCCACCCCGCTCGACGCCGCGTCCGAGTACACCGTCGCCATCGTGCTTTGCCACTTCTTTACTGCATCGACCAGGATCCGCTCACATGCACTCCAGACGGTGCTGATCATGATCTCCGCCCCGCCATGCTGTACGGCCGTCACCGCCGGCAACTCGTTTCCATCTTCATCGACGATGGAATAGTGCTTTTCGATCCTCTTTGCCAGCGCTTCCAGCGCCTTGCGAAGCTCCTTTTGAGAGCTAATGTCTTTCACCGCCCGTTTCAGCGCCGATTTGTTGTAAGCGGGGCTGGCCGTGACTTCTTGCGGCGTCAGGGTCTGCAGTTGTCGTTGCACGCCATCAAAAAAGTCCTTTGCAGCCAGTACAGCCAGTGGGTTAGCAGACTGGGTCATCTGGGTGTCGAGCGATCAACGTACCATGGATTTGCCAAACGAGCGACGCAGAACGGCGTTGATATATGCATTCATGTTCTCGTCGTAAATACTCTGAGCCTTCTCCAGATATGGATTGAGCACGGCAAGTCCCAATTTCGTGATATCGGCGACGAAAACGTGCATGTTTTCTAGGTTACGAGGAATCAGTCCGGTCCGGTCAATAGGCATCACGGACGGCCGCGAGCATACTGACCAATCATGATTATAAAGTAATTCAGCTGGCTTTTATCGTCGCCTGTGCCTGTCATGTCTGTCCGATCGAGCTTGGCCATCTGCTGAAGGGTATCCAGCATGGTATTGAGAACTTGCTCATAAGCGGCATTGGCAACGTCGCGGGTGCTAGAGTCTTCAGCTCCGACCAATTGTTGCTCTATCCTTTCCACAAAAGTCTATAGAAACCGTCAGTGGCTGAGCCTTGGTTTTGTTGATGGTCTTCCGCCGGGACTTACTGGAAAGTGCCGAACGAAGCCAATCACGCCCTTGCGCTTCTTGACGGTCAGCTTTGTGGCTTCGATAGCTCGAATCTGCTCCGCCATAAACTTGTCGACCAATTGTTGGAGGCGCTGTGCCTGATACTGCATGATATTGGCGAAGAATACCGTTTCAGAATCCTCTTGCTCAATCATGACTTTCTCGCATGATGCCATCATTCCAAAGACTTGACTGGACGGCCGCAGTGAAAGATCAGCTGCAAGCTCTGACTCGTTTTGGGGCGAATCCTTACATCGATTCTCGCTGCAAGGCTGCCTCTATCCACTTCTTTAGCTCTCCGTCCAAAAAGCCGAAGATAAGGTCCATGGCGGACCGGCGGAGTTTCAGAGTAGCCGGAGACATGACGGCTGCCTGGTTTGCGGCTTGTCGTTTGAAATAGAACTCCATATCCATATAATCGGCGAACGTAATCGCTGTGTCGGATGTATGGAGGAAATCGCCAATGAAAGCCTCCTCATTCGTGACCAGGGTCGATATCTGCTGCAGAGCTGACTCGAAAGCCTTAAAAAATTTATATCGAGATGAGCCGAAGCAAGTACCAAAGGATTGACACGCTTACCTGACTGGCATTCAGCCCAGTTTCATTTCGCTTGACCTTCTTCGTGTCGTTTCTGCGCAAATTGTCCATCATCGTCTTGGATCTATTGATAGCACCGCCTTTATTGGCTTGATTTGCTAGCATGGCGGCGAATGCTGAATGTATAACGGTAAGTTGCAGAGCTTTCTGCATCTTCGGCTTGACTTACAACCGTCCTGCTTATCCTCATCGGTCGGGCGCTTGAGTTTTGCCGTAAGAGAGCCAAGATATCCCACAACCTCCTTAGAGTGGAGATCCGACACGGTACTAAAATAATTCTGTGTGGCAAGGCCAAGTCAACAATCGCCTGGGAACTTGATCTCGAAAGGCTTACTGCGCAAAGCTTCTGATATCGTTCTTCGTCCATCTCCTTCATATACAGCACCAAGCCACAGTATTTCCCCAATTTGTCTTCGAGCTGAGCATGTTTTGGAATCTCCGGTGGAACAGTCTTGAGAGCGTCTGCTGCCAAACTTAGAGCCATTTCGCACTGTATCAAAATTACGTGAGGACATCTTCAAGAATCACGGATTCGGAAGAAAGCCTACCTGGAATTTGAACATAATGAGGAGATATTCACTGAGCCGAGAGCAGAATTGCCTATTGTTCGTTTCATATTCTTGTGTACGTTCAATGGTAGCCGCCATCTCGCCCCCGACTGATCGATAGGAAATCAGCATGATTTACCATAACATAAGATCTCGATGGAAATACTTACCTCGCCCGACCAGTAGCGCTTTGTAGAGGGACGATAGGGCATGCTCCAGGGATGTGATCCCCTTTTCGGTTTCCAAGGAAGCCTGAGTCAAGGCACGAAGCTCATCGGGGTTGACTCGAGAAATTTGCTGCAAAGTAAATGCAGTTCTCAGTAACGCGGAATGTATTCACCTCAAGCTCTCGGGGCTTACCATTAGCTGCTCGATGCTATTCAGCAAAGCTCGTTGATTCGCGGTCTGGACTTGAAGACCTCTATTCTGGGATTCGATGTATGCGATATCATCTGAAACAGCCTGTATATGCCAGTTTGACGTCAGTGCGACCCTCTGTGACGGAGACAAGCCAGTCACCCACCGTCAATTGCAATTTGTAGGCCATAATCTTTGTATCCATGGCATCCAGCTCCAGCAGCGCCTCATCAATACCGCTGAGTACGGTCGCGATACGATCGTCACTTTCCAGGAACGCGTGGATATTTGCCTAAAGGCCAATTGAGAGGGCATTGGTAAAGCTTTGGTCAAAGTAAAAGCCGAACTGGCGACTTACGGCTTCCAAGGCATTCAATTCGTCCAACAGGCGGCTTTCAAAGACTTCGGTAGTGGAAGGAACCCGATATTCTTCCCCTCGGGCAATGTCGACGGATCCCCAATCGAAGCCCTCCAAGAGTTCCTCGACATTCGCGAGCGTTTCATCTTCTAGTTCTTTATCCGTAGAAGCAGGATCTTCCAGCAATGCGCCAGCGGTTCCCGATACCGCAAACGACGATCGGAGTAGCACGTCACGAGAATAACCTGCTGTCGGCTGAACCGAGGGGTGGAAAGATGCTCTTCGCATGCGCGCGACACGATCTATTGGCTCTGCCGGCTTTGACTCTGGCGCATGCACTTCTGAGGACGGCTTTGACTTCCCGGCAGTATCTTCTGCGTCATTCGTGGAGGTCACAATCGGCGCCAAGCGAGCTCGTTGTTTTGTTGCGTTACTTGCTGGAGGCAAGGCGCCAGCGGTAAGAGAGTGTGAAGGCTCCGGCGTCTCAACATTCCCTCGACTTGCTTGCGGAGAGACATCTCGCGACGGCTGACGGTCGTTTTCAAATGGCCTTGCGCCCTGAATGGTCTCCATGGTGGCGACATCACCGGGAATCGGAGTTGGTGGCTCGACCGTCATTGATGGGGGAGGGGAGGGACTCCGTGCCCGAGTCTGCTCATTCCGTCTCGAGACCGACGTATTCGCTTGTGGAGGCGCAGTCGAAGCATCCCGATGGAGGGTAGATTGGCCGGAGCCAGGCAGGGGCAGCTTAGAGCCCGACGAGCCCTGCTCTCGTGTGAAGTCTGTCGCATAATCATTTCTCTGTGGCTTAGAAGAGCCCGAGTGACCGTTCTCAATCAAAGTCTTGGATGGCACTGGTTGAGGTGCCTGTGAAATTTCGTGATCTGCCGTGCGTTGACGAGTGTGAGAGACACTCGGCGCAGAATTCTCTTGTTCCATCGTTTGTGACTGCTGTACGGACGGCTGTTTCTGCACAGAGAGATTTTGCTGTAGATTGGCGGGTCCAGGTGAGGGCGACTGTCTTGATTCCGGGAAATACATCCTTCGTTCCTGTGGACTGGACCGCATTTGAGCAGTGTGATCGACAGAGCCGCTTCCCGTACGGTGACTCGGCGCGGTGGACCCATATCCAGATCCTACTCCCGATCCCTGGCTTGACGCCGAATCTTTCCGATCCTGCATTAGTGGAGGTTGTAGAGACTGTTGAACTGGAAGTGATACATTCTTATTGGATGGCGATAGGAAATTTGGTGATTCTAAGGGGATGGTTCTTGTTCACAAGACTTCGTTCAAGAAATGCTACGTTAACTCACGAGTTTCTTGGTATTCGATTCCCGACAATTGAGGCAAATTGCCTCGAGTGTACTTGACATAAACCTTGAGCAGATTTTGCAGGAACTGGTATAGTTCATGAGGGGATTCGCAATGCCAACTGTAGCTCCTACTTGTCATGGTCAATGCGAATGTATCCGCCTGTGCTGTGTGTCAATACGTAAACGCCGGTTGCTCCCAACGCGAAATTCACCTGTTCAAGTCGAACCGCTCTGAGATCCTCTAAGTTCCAGGTCTTCCCCTTGGAGAATGTCTGATTTGAGTTACGCTTTGCTTTATGAAGGTAGACTCGACCTGTCTTGCTAACTGAAGATGACGATACCGGTCAATACACGTAGTTGTGGACATAATGGAGAGCCGAACACTTACCAGCGAGTAACAGATACCTCGTCTTTCTCCCATCGATATCCGTTGGCCCGACCGCTGTGTCAGGCGCACCATCCTCCCACACCTTCAAGTGCGTTATCAGGGTCTCTTCCCGCTGTCCATCGGGCGTAATCTTGCTAAACAGAGAATCGATGATCTGTTGCCGTGTCGATATTGGTTGAGCAGACGCCATGGTCTGGCCGGAAGGCGGAGACTGTGAATAAGTGGGATATTCCATGGCACGCCTCGAGATCGGCGATGCAGCCTATGCTTTCTCGGGAAGAGTCGTGAATTCAAGCATATGAGGCTGAAAGCTTCCACCCACTGCTATATTCATCGCAACCGTCCGACGCGAACATGACGACAGCCAGGGTATAGTATCTTACGTAATGTCGATCCACTTGGCCGCGAAGGCGGCAATCCCGTCTTGCCGTACGTAGGGATCTCGCATTTTGACAGCTCTGAAGTCGGCGAGCAATCAGGGTCATGCTGACGGACATTCATCTACATGAATTGCATGAGACAGCACAAAGCTCGTCCAAGGTTAAACCTTCATGCTCTCCAAGTGCTCTCCAAGCTGGTTCGAAACGGAAAAATAAGAGAAACACTGCAATCATTCTACCAAGATCACAACCCGTCGCCATCATCCCCAGTCTAGTGTATCTGTCTGCTACATTGATTGTCTCTTCTGATCTTATTTCTTTCTTTCTTATGGGCCATGCGATTAGATGGCCGAGTTGGCATTTATTCGTTCCTTGGCGATTCTCTGGGCCTCTTCAGCGTCACTTCTGTCCTCGATCCACTTGAACGCGGTGTTTGGGTAGTTGGTCTGTAATCACAAGGGGCGTTCAGTAAAGAGCACCAGTCTAGGCGCATGCAGCCATGCTGACCTTCTTGGCGGCCGCCTCATCTGCAAACCAGAAAACGAGACCAGGCGCGGCTGGTCTCACTCGGGAACAAGGCAAACCCTCTTCAGGCTGATCCAGAACGGCGTGCAGCATATCCTGCTTGGACTCGCCAGCGACGACAAATGCGACCCGGTAGGCGTGATTGATGACAGGGAAGGTGAAGGTGATTCGCTTTGCTGGCGGCTTTGGTGAGTCCTCGAGATAAGCGACCCATCGATCGGTCTCAGACAAAAGTTCGTGGCCGGGGAAGAGAGAACAGGTGTGGCCGTCGGGACCCATGCCGAGCAAGATCAAGTCAAAGACGGGGAATCGCGCGGCGTTCTTTTCGGCGAATAACGAAATCAGTTGTTTCTCGTACTGGTCCGATAGCTCGTCGAGGTCATCCAGAAGAGATTCATCAATAGTGTGGATCTGTTCCCTTGGGATAGGAACGTGGGAGAGGAAGGCGTCGTTGCAGGCTCGGAAGTTCGAGTCCTCGTGATCGAGAGGCACGATTCGTTCGTCACAGAAGAAGACCTCCCTGATGAACAGCAAGTTGTCAGCATGCGATCCATTGTTATCAGCCTTCTAGTTCCATCGATCATAGCCAATGAAAATGTCTATTAATTATGCACAGCCTTGTTTACGTGCCGCTCGAGGAGACGTGCTCTTCGAAGGCTGATATTCGACGTTTTTCGACAGCAGAGGAGACTTCATCGTCAATCCACCTGCCTACGGGCTCTTTAAAACAAAAGGCGGTAACGATCTTATCACTATTGCCTTGTCCTTTTGGCCGCAACCAGATGCCTCTTGACTTGTCCAGCTGCCGAATAGCATACTCCAGTGGCATCCCTTGGCAGGGGTTATCCTGACCACCGCTCGCACTCACCATTTGTCCCACTGAACACCCTCTTGACCGATCAAACCCTTCAGGTTGTTGGGCAAGCTTCCACCACTGAGTGCCAATGTGAACTTTCCCCTCTTCTCGATAGCATCTTTTTGCGCCTTGACGACAAAGTTGGCCAGCGAGTCAACGAGTTGAGATCCCTCGGGGAAGGAGTAGAACACGGGAGGTGCGGGAGGCTGAGGAGGCATGGTGGTGATAGCTGATAACGGGAGAGTGCTGTATGCGGATTCGCTGATAACGGTTGTGCCGAACGTCAAGTCGAGCCTGGTCGTGAATGATAGGTTCACTGAGGAGTCTCGATTGCAGGAATGAACAATGTTTCGAAGTGGAAACAGGAAGCCTTTTGCCGTGACTTTTGATGCAAAGCACGACAGGAGATAGCACCGCACGAAAGGTGACCTGCGGGACTCGCTCGGGCGTCGGAATGCACGTCATCAAGCAAGCGCGCGTGGAAGAAAGCCTAGGCGCTTTTGCGTGTTCGAGCTATTGTCGCATTCTGTGCGAGTCGGCGTTTAGCGGCGGTATGATGTGCTAGCAGGGATGGCTATCTGCATCGGTCGGAGTGCGTGGGCTGAAGACGTGTATCGATACATGGGGCGTTACAAGGCGGAATCCTCCGCTATGCATCTATGAATTCTATACTAGCCTTGATTCGCGCGAGGAACCGCCCAAGACCGGCGCCTCGACTTCGCTCTTCCTCAACTCCTCTGCTGCCCCCTCCTCCTGCATGTTAGACGTCCCGTCGACAGCCTTGATGGGCGTCAGCAGTGACTGCAATAAATCTCCAATCTTGTGCGATAATTCGTGACCTTCTCTGAGGAGGAGCTATGCCAAGAAAGATTGTGTAAATGAATGCCGCTATCCGTACGGCAGGCGACTTACAAAAACCACCTCGACGGCGATGAGCACAATAATGATCAATTCCATACGGTGTCCTGAAGCCTATAGCATCGGCAGCCAAATCAGTGATGGATGGAACCAAGCCGAATCAAGCACCGACCTCTGTCAGAAGGGCTCGAAGCGTACTCTGTACTTCGCTGGCGTAATCTATTTTCTGATTGATGGTGTCTATACGCTCCTTCATTTCGAATTCTCGAGAGATGGTGTCAAAGTATTCTACATGGAGTGCACGTCAGAGCCTATCAGTCGCAAGCAATATGCGAGGCTCACCTTCGAGTTGCGGCTCGGACCAATATATCTGAAGATACTAGTCATTACGTCGTCTTATCGCTTTCGCTCCGGCTACACATACCTCAGGTGTGTCTTCCAAACCACCTCCTCGGAAGTTTACAGCCTCTCGCAATACCATCAACTCTCCAATCTTCCGAATGACTTCCTTCCTTCCGAGCGGCTGCCTGCCCCAGACCTCGAGCATATGCGGTACCTTGCTCACACTCGCTAGGTGCGCATCGAGTTTGGCTTCGACAGCTGAGAGGGCGGACGACCGAGCGAGGGAGAGCGACAAGGTGTATCGGGTGAGCAGTGCGGCGTAGGTGGGCGACGGCGTAAATGTCTGAAGTTCGGGTGCTCGGCCGAGAAGAATAAGGTTGCCTTTGATCCGAGTCTCTCTGTGGAAATCCATGTCAGCTCTGCCGACACAAAACGCATTGTTTGATACTGACTCTGTCGGATCCACTACAAAGTCGACTTCCTCGGTTTGTACACGCCCGAAATTTAATGTTCCCACCTCCACTATCGTTGCGGGATTCCGGATCACCTCGCGCAAGAATCGTCGACCCTCCGCGGGCGTCAGTCCCCACGTCACAAAGCTTCCGTTTCGGAACACCCAAATTTCTCCGTTCTGGCCTTGGTCGAAGGAAGCCAGCGCTCGATGACGATGTGCGGTAGTGTTGGACTCGTAACCATTCTCTTCGGCCGTCAAGAGGTCCGAGGCGAGTCCGAATTGGTCCCTTTCTTCATAGGTGTTGTCTTCCAGAACATTAGTGGTATTCCAATCAGAAATGACGATGGCCTGATCCGCGCTCGCGGATATGCCTGGAACGCCGAGAGCGCCTGTATTTGATGCCTCCTCGAGTACCGTTGACCACTTGACATCCAGACCACGTAACTGCACCGCAAGCTTGTCGAGATCATACTTTTCAGCCGTAGAGTATGCGATGCATTGGAGCAGCGGACCTCGCGTCGGAGGAGGGTTCGACCGGAGATCTTGCGAGGCTATCACTTGTCGTCTTTTCGTCGACTTGGGTGTTGCATTCCGAGTGGGATCCGCTTGCGCGGCGGATGAACTTGCCGCTCCCGTGCCGGAAGATGTTCGCTTGCCGAGTTGGGAATGTTTGGGTATAGAGGTATTGTGTCTTGTGCCCGATCCCGCTTGAATGGATGCTAGTGATTTGGCGCTCGATGATGCGCAACGCCATGTCTGAGCATACTGATATGGGACAATGGGGCTTGCAACCGAGGTCGCTATGCGCTGGGTCGGATGAAAGCCGTGCTGAGACAACAGACCGACTTGCGCATGGCCCTGGACTGCCCTTCCACTCAAAGCTTTGCGAAACATGGGACGTCACGAAGGCGATAGTTGTTGGACAAATTTGCAAACAAATCATCATGACAACCTCCGGCTATCAGAGGTGAATTCATGTTTCAGAGTAGCTTCGATCACAAAGGCGTCATCCGAAATGGGCCAAAGTGCGCGAAAAGAGACTTACGTAATACACTCGAGCGAGTTGGACAATGACAGCTAGAAGTGTATTACCTTAGCAGGCAGCTCGCCAGATTCTTTCCAGCAGCATGCGGCTCCCGGAACCGCGCCCGAGCTTATCCCGCGTTGGACCGGGTCTCGATCTTCCCTAATTCCGAACCTGAAACATGTACAAATGACGCCGCAGATCGCCAGATCGCATGTTGGTAAGTCTCAAACACTGTTCAATATACGAATGGCCGCTGTCGTCTCGACCTGGCCGGCAGGATGGATAGCAGGACAGGGTCGAGACTGGTTTAACAGACCGTCGAGTCTTTGCAATAGCTTGACCGTAGCTTTGCTTCAGGGTCACTCAGTCAAGGAGAGATAGCTAATGACGTCACCGAGCCATGTGTTCGCAAAGTCCGTTTGGCGTTGCTTAATGGGACGGCACAATGCTTGGCATGCTGTGTCAAGATCATATGGCTCACCATCTCCGCAGTCGGGGATTCGGCCTTTCATCATCGCCGTACACAGCCTTTCATTTTAATGAGTTGTGAAAGACTTTTTCGACATCCCGATGCTCAAACACCATATTCGAGGCTTTCTGATTATTAGTTGTTTGCTCAGTCGACTAGCTAGTCAAGCTGCAGCTTCAACTGCCCACAGCAAGCAGGAAGGTCCTTTACAGTTACAGCAGCGCAAAATCTGACCTTATTATTTGCTAGCTTCATTGTCCAACATACAGACTCACGAAAGGTCTTCAACTTGCTACTTGCTAGCTCTCAGCCTCTGACGTACTCGACGCCGCGATACCGCCTTTGCAAGCCACAGTAATTTCCTTCTTCTGTAATGGTTTACGAAGCTGTTTACGAAGCTTCTCTGAAGCACTCGAAATTTCTGTGCATCGCTTCCTTTAGAACAGCTTGCAAGGAATGCGCCGGTAGCGAGATCACCAGCTAGATCACCCCAGTGTTTGGATCAGTTGTTCCCTTTGCATCGAAACTGTATTGCCGACGACGAAACGACTCGTGAAAGGTTTCTGGTTTTACTACAGCGTGTACCGAGTTTACTCCGTTCAATTCTACAATCCTGAAACGTATTCCTTTGCATGGGCTTTCACTTTCGAGTTTTCTGGGCTCTATAGGTTTAATGAACTGTGAGGCTTGTAGCCATCCAGAAACTGATTGAAGAGAAGGACATCTGTCCGATCCTCTGGATAAACAGACAACGTCAGATAGGTGTAGCAAATAGCTTAGTAAGCAGCGATCGGACCATTCAGATGGGTTACAGTCTTGTTGCGGTAATAAAATCGTGAAATCTCTCCGCTATACCAGCTGCTATACCTCTTGGCGCAGGACGACTGCGGAGACTGCGCGTTCGATCGTACCGCAGTTACTGCTGCCGGGTTGCTGAGCGGTACAAACGCAAATCCCTCTCGCTGCTCCTCGCCTCCTCCACCGGAGGCTTCGCTCGCATGGCGAATGTCTTGGTGTCTCTGCATATGATCGAAAAGACGAAATCCTCGATCTGAAAAGTACAGTCATGGCCGCGAGCTAGCCCCTCGCGGGGCTCAGTTTCCCCAGCTTCCTGGCGGGTTTCCCTTCAATGACCCGCCAAAGTTGTGCCGGCAGTGGTGCCTTTGGGCGTTTGAGCCATGCAGGCTTCCTTTCTCCTCTGGGCTCGTCCGTTGTGATTTCCACGATCGATGCAGCCATGCATGCGTACAACATATATAACGGATGTTGAATCTTGTACTTTGCCCCGTTACTGGCCGAGTGCCTTCAGAGATTCTCGACGAAATCATCTTACCGAGTACATTAGAAAAGTTTCAGAAATGCGTCTCAGCACCCTCGCAGCCACCCTTGTCGCCACGGCTTCCCTCGGAGCGTACGGTCAGGAAATCAATGCGACCTACATCGGCGCCGTCATTGAAGCCCTCAAGTGAGTGGAACGAAAGCTGCTCCCGATATTCTGGAACGCCAATTCACGCGCGCTTCTCTCTTCATTGCAGTGCCGCCAACCTGACCTCGCTCGCTGGTGCTGCCCAGTCCGTCGCCAACACCACGAACGGTGCCGCGTTCCTCGCTTCCTTGCCTGGATCCAACAAGACCTTGTTCGCTCCTATCAACGATGTGAGTTTAGAACGAATGGCGGTTTTGCCAACAAGAAAACTGAAGCAACGTGAAACAGGCCTTTGCAGGAGTCCCCGAGGAGGTCTCCAGCAACGCTACCCTCCTGGCTGACATCCTGTCGTGAGTATCTTTGCATAAAGGGCGACGTATCCATGGCTTATCGCATCTGTTCAGATACCACGTCTTGAACGCTTCGGTCATGCCTTCCCAGATCGCTCGTGCACCCGCCCACTCCGTTGTCCGCTCATTGTACAACAACGGCATGTTGCCCGGAAACCGGTACGTGTTGAGCGGCCGACTAGAAGAAGCATTGACTGACTTGTTCCTCAATTGCTCATCACAGATCTCAGCCCGTTGTCTTCAGCTTGACCAACGGCACCGACGGTGGCAACCAGACTGCTTTCCCCTACCAAAACAACGAAACCGTCTACGGTGCCGGACAACCCGTCTCCGCCGCCAACTTCATGATCTACCCTATCTACTCGGTAAGTGATTGAACATATTGACAGAGGGCTTTGCTCACATTCTCGCTATGCAGGTCTTGTCTTTGCCGCAAACCTTGTCCGAAGTCGCTACCGCTCAGCTTCCCTCGTTGGCCGGTGTCATCAGCCAGGCTGGTCTCCTTGAGCCTCTCGAGTAAGTGGAACCTGCAGTAACCAAACAAGACCTCACGCTTACCGGCTCGTGCTTCTGTAGGATGGCACGGGGTATCACTGTCTTCGCCCCCAACGATGCCGCCCTGTCTGCCGCCGGAGAGTTGCTTGGCACGCTCAACACTACTCAGATTCAAAGTGTTTTGGCCAACCACGTGAGTGATTCCGCCAGCCAGGATACCTGTGCAGCGTGCTGACGTTCTGCTCCTACAGGTCATCAACGGTACCGTTGTTTACTCCACCCTCCTCACCGCCTCCAACTACACCTCGGCCGGTGGTGAGGCATTCACCTTCATGAGCAACTCCTCGGGAGCTTACGTCATGTCGGGTAACACCACCGCCATGATTGTTGCCGCCGACATCCCCATCGCCAACGGTGTCGTCCACGTCATTGACCGAGTCCTCGCCAACCCTGCCAGCAACACTCAAGCCGCTGAGTCCGCTGCTTCTAGCTACGCCGCCGAGGCTACACAGACCTCATCTGCTGCAGGAAACGGTGGTGGTGTTGTCGGTCCCACGAGCACCATGGGCTCTGCCACTGGTGCCGCCTCGGGAGCTACCTCGGCCCCCGCTTCGGGCGCGATGTCTTCCGTTCCCTTGTCATTCGGAACCATCGGATCGGCTGTGGCCATCTTCGCCGGTATCTTCGCTGGTGCCACCCTTGTATAGACGGACAATTCTATAATATGAAGGCAGTCAAGCTGCGAAATTGAATGTAACGATGTCGAAGGCGCTAGGTTAATCCATGCTGTTCATCTTGATTGACTTTGTTACATTCGATGCTCGTGTCTCATCCCGTGCTGACTGTGCACACGGATCATCTTCTCGGCGTATATTTGCTGCTACAGAGTCTTGGTAACTTCCCGGGACATGCCTACATGCAGAACCGGAAATGGCTCTGCAAGCCCTAAAACGTTAGGAAGCCGATGGCAATTCCCGAGGATTGCCGCCGCTTGTCTTTGTATTGGCGAGCGATGATATGATAATCTTAACAAGCTGAATATCTATTGTCCACTAAGTCTATGATGACATTGCAAGATAGGAATTTATAAAGGAATCTCAGTAGTTTGATGCGAAAAGTTTGCTGATGTATCGAAGAATGTTGTAGAATCTGAGGAGCATATGGCTTCAAAAAGGACAGTCGAAGTTGCTGAATTCGCCGAGCGGTGACGCCTACCGGCCCTGGCTCGAGCTGGCACCGTTACTCGCTACGCTCGTCGAGGCTGATCTTTCGAATTGCGCCTTGTGACGATCGGCCTCTCGCAACCGTCTTCTACCCCGGGGATCCAAAGACAGACTGTCGACGTCGACACGGTCCACCTCGTCGTCCTCGTTTTCGCCTGCTCGTGCAGCGAGTTGATCGAGGGTATAACCGCAAGCACAAAGAGCGCCGCTGCCCGTTATCGGTTCGGCGTGAGCGTCGGTTTCGGAGTCTGTGAAGCAGTGTTAGACAACGCTTAGGGCGCTCGTCAATTGATGTACTTACATTCCGGCAACGCTATACGTTCAAATGTGCAACAGCACTGAGACGGCAACAGGTTGGTTACATCCTCTTGTTGCGCGAATCAACGACTTACAGATGGCATCATGACTGGTATCGGAAGAACGAGCATCCGCATCACACCCGAAGCGTCACCGTCATTCAACTGGTTTCCGGCCAAGTCTTCCCCATCAACGGAGAAGAATACCTGCAAGACGAACTCGTGTGCGACCTTTACCGGCGTTTCGGTTCTACAATTAGGCAAAAAGTCAGCATTTTTTTCATTACGAGAAACGTGAATCAAATGCTGTCGACTTGCCCTTCATACGTCGACGGCCTGGCCTTGGTATCGTCCGGCAACCGCTTAATTCCGCTGCTAACTTTAAAGTCACTCTCCACCAGGCCCTCCAATTGCGCCTGCGAAATTTCACCCAGCTTGCCCACGGCACTGCCTCGCCAGACGGCCGGTGCATCCTTTGTCGGCCGCTTCTCATGCGGGATACTGCCTTCGGTGCAGATCAGGAAATTCCGTTTGGGACAGGTGATGAGCGGCGCCTCTGGGTCTTCGAGTGATCGAAGCGAGTAGGTTTGAGAAAGGAGCAGGCGAACGGCAAAGATGGTGGCTTTGGGTGAGGGGGATATGAAGCGAAGCTTGAGCGCGACCCAGCTGCCGACAGAGAACTGAACATGGCAAGCGATCAGCTAGAGCACCGAATGTGAAGAGAGTTGACTAACCTCATCGCTCTGCAATGACAGTTTCCAATCCCCAACCCCGGCAAGATGACCCGTCTTGACGATCGACAGATTATTCGGCGTATTGGCCTCGAACGGATTTGCCGCGACGATCAGATGCCGTTCAGTGCTGAGATGACCTCGTAATGGCTTGATTTCCGAGTCATCCTCCACGGGCGCGACGCTGCTATCGCGCGACATGGGCACCGAGACGTAATCTGCGTGTTCCGGAATCGAATACGAAGGTGTATAGCTCGGATTCAAGTTGGAAAGGGTTGTATATGATCCGCTGTTGTCGTGCGAATAGCCGAACGGCGTCGGAGGCGGCGTATCGCGATTACTCGATGGCGGCGATGCATGGGCGTGGCCGAGGGCGTTGAGATGACGATCTATACTGGCCGTATGCGAACGCAGGCCCATCGGTCGTGCACTGGAGCTCGGCGTCCTTTGGCCTCCAGACGGGGATGTCGCACGACTTCCAGGTCGAGAGCGTCCCCTGGCCTTTTCCTTTCCCTTTCCCTTGCCGATCCCGCCAAAGAGGGCAAACGGTGAATGCGCGGGTCTCTCGTGGACTCCCTCGACCACGGCTTTCAGGTTGTGCGTAAGTCGTGCTTGAGGATGACGGTCGTATGTTGCTGATGTCGAAGGCACAATCAAGTGAAACTCGAATCGCTGGGACCCCTTTTCAAGCTTGATCCCCGGTGTGCCGTCCGGATTGTTCCCGGCGATCTCGACGCTTCGCTCCCACAATGTCGCCTCCTGCCACGTCGTCTCGCCCGGCAATTGCAGTCGACATGTCGCCTCGACAGAAACCCTGATGCTCTTGGCCATCCGTGGCTTCTCCATAATCACCTCCAACTGCCCATCGAGTACTGTATCCTCCCTCGGAGCCAACGTATCGCCGACGCCCGGCGGACGCACGAGAATGACATAACTCGGAATATGGATGATCAACGCTCCTTTACTCGAGACATGACCTCCGGGCGAGCGCGATCTCCCGCGCGAATCGAGCGAGCTGAGATTGTCGGCCGATCCGCGACGATACGGAATGGGCGGGAGGCCGTGCGAGGAGAGGCCCGGAGACGGGGGACCTTGGTCGAACCCGTGGAGACCGCCGATCATGTTCATGCTGGGCTGATGGTGGGGTGGAGGACAGGGCTATATCGACGGGGAGGCCATATGGTTGTGACTCGAGAGACCAAGATCGGACGGGCGGAAAGCAGTCTTGGAAAAGAAAAGGAAAAAAAAGAGAGAGCTTCAGAAGCTCTTGGACTCGGACGACAAAGACAACAAAGAGCCGGCTGAATGGACGCGGTGCAGTGATCTTATCGCCTCGACCCATTTTTCTGCATCCGCCCTTTCCCACTGGCCGCTCTTCGCCGTGCATCTCCTCTCCGCGTGCAGGCAGCCAGGCATGTGACCTTCCACGCTGTACTAGTACTCGACCTTGGCCTCACGTGCACCCACCGGCAGCTGGGCCGGTCTCCCTCGACAAAATGGATGTGGCACGGAGAAGGGTGATCGAATCGGACCGCCCTTGCTCCACTGCAAACAAAGTCCGGAGCAGACGCGGCGATGAGTAAACTCCAAAGAAACCGATGTACGCCGAATCGGTTCAGCCGGTCCTAGCGGGCTCCAAAGCCGGCTGCTGGCGCTCAGCGCGTGCGCGCGCGATGATCATTAAAGCCCATGAGCGAACGTACTTTTCCGTCGAGCTCTCGGTGAAATGCGGGTCTTCAAGTAGCGACTCGGCTTTCAGCTGAAATTTTCCCCTGCGACCATCAGAATCCTTCTCGAGCTGAGCCTCGGTCTCGAGCTGGCACAGGCATTTCGCAACCTTCAGCGCTGGTGTCGGAGGGGGTAAATGACACTGGTTTACCTGACCACCGTCACGACGGCAGCCTTTTCGACGCTGTTCTTTTCGGCATTCGAGTGGTTGAACCTGTGTCGACAATTATGGTAAACACAGCCAACAAGTAGCTCAATTCCATTGTTTATGCATGTCGTACAGGTCACTCACAAGATACCGCATCTGTTGACTGAATCGTCACCCCAAAAACGATCCATCAAGAAAACCTGCGCTTGCGAGAGAACATCCCATCCTGTTGACACCATTACGCTCACTGCAATGCAACACAAATTGCTGTACTTCGCGTAAAAGTACCAGTCTGATGCATTTATTTGGATATGATAATGCTGCTGCCATGGACGCTGACGGATGTCTATATCGCCGCGCACGGGACTATGATGATACAAGTGGCAAGTCTTCCTCGCGGGACGGCCCATCTCTTTCACTTGCATCCACCTTGTGGCGATCCAAAATTTCCTCCTCATCTGAGGGCTCATCTGGAGCGTCCTGAATCCCCACCACTCCGGCTGTCGGCTCATCTGGAGCGTCCTGAACCCCCATCACTCCGGCTGTCGGCTCCATGACAGAAACGGAAGTTGACATCGGCTTCTGGTCTGTATTCAGTACCTGCACCAGATTTTCCGTCTGCGAAGCATTATGCGCGGTCGCTTCCTCGCATTCGCCTGGAATCAGCTCGACGCCGTCCAGGAAATCATTCTCGACGAGAAAGTCGATCGCTTGAGACAGGCTGGACAAAGTCTGGTTGATGGGGTTTTCCAGCAGCTAACGAGTTTCTAAATCAGTCGGATATTTGGTGAAACGGAAGCGCGAGGTGGCACTCACAGCAGCGAGGAGGGACGGGCGATTACTTGTCGTATTCAGTTCCAAGGTGGAGGGAGGTTGCTTTCGCGCAGGTTTCGTATCTTGTCGTTGCCGCTGCATTGGTGATGGAGACCGCAGTCAGTGGACAAGTTAGCAGCTTCATTGGCGGTCTTACCTCGTGCACAAAGTGGCATTTCCTGCCGTTTCGACACCTTCCCGTTTTAGCGAAAAATTTGCATATCCGACTTGCAGTTGGTGTCGATGCTGTTTGCACGGAGGTTGGATTTTTCTCGTTATGACTCGGTTGTGGGTCCGCTTGCAGGTCATCGTTGTCATCGTCGGTCTCGCTATCGCTACTATCGCTGGTATCGCTTCCACTACTCGACTCGGATCCCTGCTCCTTCTTCGCTTTCGAGGACTCCTTGCCGGATGGCTGCGAGCGATTTTGATACCCTGCATCGCGTGTTCGCACCGTTGTCGCAGCTTCAAAGCCACCTCGACCCCGCCCTCCCCTTGTCCCGCCTCGTCCTCTACCACGGCGGCCTCTACCGGCAGCGTTGGGGTCGATCTCGCCACGAGCAACCTTTTCTTGACGCTCTTTTTCCTATGTGTACCGTGGGACATAGTCTAAGACATGTGACTGCCGTGAAGTTGATGGCTCGAATGCATACCTTTTCCTCTACACGAGCCGCTGTAGGCCATCTTGCTCGACGCTGAGCGATCCATTTGGCGATATCCTCTTCTGTCTCGAGGCGAATGGACGTTCCAGGGATGGGCGGAGCTGGTCTATATGGCAGTAAAGCGATATCAAATCAGTCAATCGAGCGTTCGCGCCGTCACCACTCGAGCGCTCGACCTACCCAGCTTTCTTTACAGCAGCCTCTTCCTCTTCACTCCGCTCGATATGGCGCGTCTTGTAGATCAGATGTCTATCCTGCTCATGCAGAGCCACATCTTTCTCCGGGCCAACGAAAGCGCACCCGTCCTGAACGCAGTTCCTCCACGCTCCACCGTTGACGTTATTTGAATTCGCTGGCCCATTCTGAACGCGAGGTTTCTTGATGGGACGGGTCACTTGATCTTGCAGAGATGTTCTCGAAGCCGTAGGCGGATTGGCACTAGTCGAAGCTGTGACGTTGGACTGGGGAAGGTACTGTTGCTGTTGTTGTTGCTGCTGCTCCAGATAGCTTGATGAATACGTGTATCCCTGCTCGTTTTGCGTTGATTGGTAGTTGACTGGTTGAAACAGGCTTTGACGCATCAACATTTGGGGATTGAACTGCGCGCCGTAACCGTATGCTCGAGACTGCATCATCTGCTGTTGCATGGCCATTTGCATTTGCAGATATGAGTACTGCATCATCTGGGGATTTGGCGGTTGTAAACCGTACGGATTGGGCGGCAGAGTGGGATTTCCGGCGGGAAGTCCATTGTTGGGCTGTGATGTGGGAGTCATGCCTGTCCTGGCTCAATGGTGTAGATCGACCTCGGGTCGTTGGCGCTCGATAGCGGTTCTGTTTCAAGATGCAAACGATCCTTAGTTGACCTTCAGGTTTCAGAATTTCAGATACGAGATTATTGATCGGACCCCTCGCCGAAGTGGAGGCAGAAGCTTCTCTCTTAGCTGATCTTCCGAAGTTTTGGGATCCTGCGAGCGTGCGAATGTCCCATCGCACCGTCAGGTAACGATGGATTAGATGAAGTCTGATGTTTCAGTCCTGCAAATTGGAGCGAAGCACGCCTCCTGCGCTCTGAAAGTATTGCTCTTCTATACATCTGCGAGGAAGACTCTGTCTATATAGTCTTGATGAACTGTATGATTCCGGCGAGGCCTTGATGACGGCCCTTTTTGAGACTGTCATAATGATTCATGTCTTTGCCCTCGGCATCACGCCAGATACCATCGGTGCCGACGAGACCGTAGAGATGCGTGTTCTGATTCGAGTAAAGCGCTGAAGACACCAGAGTAAGCTCTGGGCATACGTTCAGGACGGTTGAAACCACTTACTTGCCATCATCTCCGCGATGACTTCTTTGGAGTTGATCATTATGTTTGTCTCTTGCGAGTGCATCCACGACTGAGTGTCTATAATCGGGCATCGTCAGTCTCCAAGATGCATCCTTTGGAGTCTAAGTCGACTCACCCATGTTTCCGTTCCCAAGGATGGCAACCTCGTCATCGAACATAGCAAACTTGATGTGGCAGTTTCTCTGCTTATGGACGGCATTCAGAGGCCGAATTTGATCCTTGCCGGTATACCAGTACACCTTCAGGTGCTGCTCTTTATTCTCCTTGCTGAGGATCTTGTAGAGATTTACTACGACCTGTTCATTTGTGCCGCCCTGGAATGGAATGGATTCGCCCTTGTCGTTGAAACCTGCACGGCGTCTAGGTTAGAGAGGCAAGGCATTAGCCTGAACAAGACTCACCTAGATCCAGAAACAGAATGACCTCCACTCCGCGCCGGCATGCCTGCTTAACAGCTCGCTTGATAGGTCGAGCGTTCAACGTCGGTGTTTGGCTGAAGAGGGGGTAAGTTCAGCTGCTTAGAGATGGTCCGAACCGAAGAGCTTACATCCATATCTTGCGCTTCGCGTAACGGCAAGCTGCAAGCCAGGCCGCATTCTGTGGATTGCGGATATCTGCCGAAGCGAGAATGTCAGATGCGCACTAGGATGTTCGCCTTGTAAGCGGACTAGAAAGCGGACTAACCATGATGACCAGGCACTGAAAGACGAGGAAGCATCAGAAGAAACACCGCAGAAAGCGACCTCAGCTGAACTTACTGCCGTGCGGTTTTCTGCTAGTCATCGCTATGGGAAACGGCTTGTGCGGAGCATGGATAATATGTGGCTGGAATGTATCCAGGTCGTCGGAATCCTCTACTGTGGCCCAGGCTTCCGACAGAGCGCCAGCGTCTGCACAGCTTACTTCAGCTGAAGAATCCGAGTAGCGCTTAGATGACTGCACAGATGCTACTTACTGAATTTTTCCGAAAGAGCTTGCATCCGCTGGGAACCTGATCTTGGTCTGCCTCCTACATCAGTTGACAAGGGTTTGCTTGCTGAATCAACCGTGGTCGAGGTATCAGTCGTTTTCTGTCCGGGCCGTATCGGCTGCGGCGGTTCTTCGATTTTGACCTGTTTCGAAGGCAAATCGAAAGCCTGCTTGGGAGGCGACTTGGCAGTCGGAGGCAGTTCGCCAGAATCTACTAGGGTAGACTCCTGTCGATCCGTGGCAGAAGAGTCCGAGTTCACCGAAAGTTCGGCTAAATGTTGTGATAGTCCCATTGGCGCAGAAGCCCGCCGTTCTGAGAGCGAGTTCAGCTGAAAGGATATCGACAAGAGCCAGGACTTACGTGGCAATTTGGGAATCAGATCCATAGATGGTCGTCTACTTGTCGGACGACTGGAAAAACCAGCTCTCACTCTGCCTCTCAGGACTTGCAGAGGGTTGTCTTCTCCCGTATGATGAGCGACAAATTCGTCCCAACGTTCTCCACCGACAGCTGCTGCCCGCTCCATCGCTCTCCTGACTGTCATCATGAATCCCTCTTCAAACTGCGCATCATCTCCCTGCTCGCGTGCCGCCGTCTCCCTCCGAAGCAGTTTCCGCGCGGCTTTGGCTGCCTGTACGACTTCGATTTCCGCAAAGTATGGGTTGTTGCCGCCGAACCGGTATCCTCCGGATGGTGGCTGATAGGCTTGTGCGATACATGGAAGAATGGGTTCCAACTTGTTATACCAGGAATGCAAGGCGGTCTCGTAAAAAGAATCCACGATGGGTCCTTCCAAATGGGTCATCATCTCCAGATTTGGCCGGTCCTGAATATTATTACTAGAATCTCGTCAGTCGCCTGTGCAATCATGTCTCATCGACACCTACCTGTTGATTAAGGCCACCTTTCTGTCTACAATCAGAAACTTGGCGTGAAATGTGCCCAAAAGCACCCGATGAAAGTTGATGACTTGCAGGTCGATTCCCGGGATTTCTTCTGGGACCGGAATTTTGAGTGAAACGAGATCCTTTGGCTTGACTGATACGTGAGAGTTCCACAATTGCTCTACGGAACCTCGATCATAGATCAGCTTCATAACCACCTTTTGAGGCTTCTCGCCATCCTTGGTCCGCTTCAGCACCGCATCAGACAATTCACGCATGGCTTTGACGATGGTCTCTACTGAATTTGATGGTTGCCAATAATTGGTCACGAGGAACACCTCCTTTTCGGCTCGTACGATGACATCGCGATAATGGCGCATGATATCCGGGATGAGAGATATGATGGTAAGGGGCATGGTTCCTGTTGAGCCGATAAGCGGCGGTGCAACGAGACCCGATAGTGGGTCTCGCTCAAGTGTCGGCATAATTGACATGTAGACCTGAGGAAAAGCGGGTTCGAGAACAGCGCAACACAAGGGAAACGACGCTTACCTTCCAGAAGAGTTCGCTAACGACAGGTCGTTCCACTCCATCCTCGGCAAACTTGTCTTCTTCGGAATCCTCCTCTGCCAATCTCCAGCCAGCCAACCGTCTCCGCTTCTTTCCTTCCTTTTTTTCGAACCGCATCATCTCCTGCTCTGAACAGCCCTTGATTACGTCGTGTCGTATTTTGAAACGCCGCACGAATCGGAACAGCGGATTGGGTTTGGGATACGTTTTGCGGACTGCTCGTCTTGCGGTATCATCAGGATGCTGAGCCAGGTGGGCGGAAAGTGAGCGTGGATGTAATTCTCGCGGGGTATTCGGTACTGTATGTTGGTATATTGGGTCATTGCCGAGCGTTCGGTGCATGGTATATGGGTCCGAAGCGGCTGAGAATGGTCCTGCCGCACCATCCACATTGGTCTGAACCTTCAACATTGAGGGGAAATATTCGGCTATCGGAGAGCTAGATTGAGGCTCCTGTGATATCGCTATCCCGGACGGAAGTATGCGTCGTGGACCGATCGGTGATTGTTGAATAGCGGCATCGTCCGTGAATGGTGACTCGACCAAAAGGGCAGACGGGCTGTCGACTGATCCTATTCCACGCTTCTCGGTGTTCAGGTCTAAATGACTGCCACGACTGATATTCTCCGCGTGTCCGGCATTCCGACCGGTTCCCTCGAGGTCGTCACGCCTGATCTGCGATGAAGAGGTGTCGCCATGCGACCCGATCGCCCATGGAGGAAGGGAGAATGACTTCACTGGATGAGGATAGGCTTGACGAGGGGCTGATTCCTGACGATCCTGCAAGGTCGGTGTGACAATTTCGGTGTCCGGCTTGCCTATTCGACTACCGTATTCGGAACTGTAGGCGGTCGAGGGAAAGGTCGTTCCTTGTATAGAGTCTTCCGAGCGAGGTGACTCCACTCCGTCTGGTACTTCTTGACCGGCTGTGTCTCCTTTCCCGATCGACTGAGAGGGGTTGTCAAGCTTCTCCGTGTCGTGCTCGAATGCATGCTCCTCGAAGAGAGGTCGTCCGAGAGCAGGAATCTGCGGGAGCGTCGTTGTCGCTGTCTCCGAGGTTGGAGCACGTTCAGAGCTTGGATCATCCATCTTCGAGCTGAAAGAACGACTTTCAGGAAGACGCGGCTTGCGAGGAAGAAGTCGGCTTAAAGCGATAGTAGCGGTATGACACGCCGATTACAGTGAACCCGCTCTCGTTCGCTTTTCCTTTTGCGAATGTGAGGTAGAACGAGGTCGGACTGGCGGTCCCCTAGTCAACGATGGGGGGAATCTGGCAATGGGTGACGCTGTGCTTGGACGGGGAAATTGCGACGCCTGTCAGCTTTCCGCAAGACAGAATGCGGGTCTTGGTGAATGACGCAGACTGCCGCGCCGAAGTCGGTGACTGCTGCGGAACGTCCGGTTCGCTGGCCCGGAAAAAGTAAACAAGCGAGGGATAACCTTCGAAACGAATGCCCAGCCGTCTCGTTTCGTTGGGTCTCTGCGTTTATTACTCCACTGCCGCTGACTGTGGATATTAAAATTGGGCTGTAGTCGCCCTCGGAAACATATACGGGACAGGTCGACGCACAGCTTGAAATGTCCGCAGATCTGTCCGAGATGGTGTGTCTTGGGCAATGGGTCATTGACACAGCAAGGGGTATTCCCGAGGCAGCCCGCTTGGACGGGAAGTTGAGGACGTCGTAAAGTTCTATCCAGTGGTTTTCAAGCTATCTTGAGTATCTGGCCACCACGACTATCGAGCGAGCCGGCCTGCTGCTGTTCATGACTGACAGAATAAGGGCGCTCACCGCTTAGCTCTTCAGGGAGCTACCCAAGTATGATCTAGTACCTTCAGCCTTTTGGCTTCGCAATATACAGCCTTTCTCTTCTCTCCGAATCACTCCATTGAGTACATTAAGATTCACACGACCTGCCCTTCGCGTCAGCTTCATCAGACTAATGTGCCATGAGCCTTTGGCGATGGCGTGAGACGGTTTTTTCAAGTGTCTTTGCCGGATTCAGGCAACAAACAAAGACTCCTAGACCCTAGATCCGTTATAGCATGCGTGCTGTCCTTGTGCTCGTCAAGCCAGTACAATCGCATTAGCTTACTGACTTGCCTCCTCGAGAGCCTCGATCCGTATACGCCTCGTATCGAGCACCTTGCTCTCGCCGTCACCCTTGAGCAGGATTTCAACCGCATACTCTCCCGTCTCCTTGACCCGTCCACCTGTCTGTACCTTTCCACTTTCTACATCCTTTGCTGACCACCGGACTTCCAACTCGTGTACCGGAACATCCATTTCCTCAAGCAAACGTTCAATATCAGTGATGCTGACGGATCCAAAAAGTGTCGAAGAGGTGCCCGACGTGCGTTGAGAGATGGTGATTGTGTCCGGAACAGAAGAGATGCAGGATGTGATGTAGGAGAGAGGAAGCCGCACGGGAGTAGAAGCATTTGAAGGGGTGGATGAGGGGGCTGACGCAGTCTTGCCCTGGATGTTGCTCGACTGCGTGAATCATCAGTGATTGTGCAACGTCTTACGTCGGTGTGTGAATACATACCTCCATTGCCTTTGTTACCTCTGACCTACGCTTCCACGGGACGTATGTCGCTTGACCTACGCAGCACCTAGACTTAACATCCACCGCGCTTCCAGCAACATGGCGGATTCTGGCTTACCCGAGGGGAAAAGCAACCTTCGCATCCGACCTGGGTTCACCTGCACAACTTCACCTGAGCGAAGAAGATCGTTGTGTCAGTCATCATTGATAGAAACCAGCACCAGGCGTTGCAGTGAGACATACCAGTGTTTCCAAGACCCTTGACCGCTTGCTTCAACTCGACAGCCACGGTTCGATTTTGGATGAACCGCTAAGCATTACGTGAACGTCAGCTCGTTCCGTTCGACCGACCTGATGCCAATGTTGGTACATGTGATGTTGGAGTCTCACCTTTTGACCGAAAGTGGGTGTCTGAAAATTGACCGAGACGCGGCGCCAGAGCGCCGAGCTTGACTTTGTGAACGACATGTGTGCTATCCGTAGCGGTGAGTGAGATTATTGTCCGTCTGAAAAGCGTTCCAACGCTCGCAAGTGAATTGAAGGAGGAAACCGGTGCCTCGTTTGACGATATCAACGTCGACCTAGGAGCTCCTCGACTTTTGCAAGAGCCATTAGATAGTTGTCGAGTTGATCCGCCGATCGTCGCATTGAGCGGGCGCCGGGTGAGACATTCCTCTTGACCTTGTCTGTCGTGCTTCTCGGGTCAACACCATCAGAAGGAGAGAAGATTCTGACATGTGGACATGGTGTCCTGTTACAAAAACCTTGCTTGCTGATTCTGTTGCCTGATATTTTGCTCGTAGTGCGCTATGAGCGGCTTGCCGCCACCGTCAAAGCCAGACGACGGCGACGTGGAATTCATCGGAACGTCAACCAGTTCAAGGAAGCGGTCGATACCGGAACCTCAAGAAACGCAGATCTTTATCAAAAAGAGGGCCGTCAAGGTGAAGCCCTCGATACGCAAAGCGGAGATCAGCCTCTACGGAGAAGAAGCATCGCCGAATGAAATCAGTATCAAGGGCATAGCAGCGAAAAAGCACGAGGGAGATCACGTTGAAAATATCCCGTCGACGCAACCAGCAGTCACTGTCGTCAGCGTACCTGAAGCTGAACACGAAGCAAGTGAACCTGATCACCAAAGCTCAATACCGACACGAAACGTTGCGCCAATACGAAAGCCCTCTCCAGAATTAGAGGTCTGCATACCGCCGATCGACCCGGCCAACATTCCTCGATCAGCGCTCGTCCCTCCGAGATCGGCACATCCACCACTCTTACCATGCCGCTCCGTCTACGAATACACGCGCCTCAATCGTATAGAGGAGGGTACCTATGGTATCGTTTCGCGTGCGCGATGCAACGCAACAGGAGGGATCTACGCCCTCAAGAAACTCAAGCTGGAAGAGGAAAAAGCCGGATTTCCAATCACGAGTCTGCGAGAAGTCATGGCGTTGATGACAACGGGAGCGCATGAGAACGTAGTTGGCGTCCGAGAAATCGTTGTGGGAGATAGTCTAGATCAGTACGTCTTTCTGTTACATGGGTCAAGCATGTGTACTGATGTCATTCACAACTATATAGAATTTACATTGTCATGCCGTTCATCGAGCACGACCTAAAGACACTGCTAGACAACATGCCGAATCCGTTTTTGCAATCCGAAGTCAAGACGTTGCTGTCCCAGCTCTTGAGCGCGGTTGCACATTGCCATAGTAATTGGATAGTGAGTCTGTCTCTGCATCGCGACGTCGAATGAAGCCTGATCTTTATCCTCGCAGCTACACCGGGATCTCAAAACATCAAATCTATTGATGAATAATCGCGGACAGATCAAGGTCGCGGATTTCGGTCTCGCGAGAAAGTTTGGCGATCCGCTCGGGGAGATGACGCAACTGGTAGTGACATTGTGGTACAGGTGAGCCTTACCCTTTTTATGGAAGACGGCATCACTCGCTTACGCACCCTTCGTCTCTCAGAAGTCCCGAGTTACTACTCGGAGCGAAAGATTACAGCACAGCAGTAGACATGTGGAGTGTCGGTTGCATTTTTGCAGAATTGATGCAAAAACAACCGCTATTTCCAGGAAGAGGAGAAATCGATCAGATTGGACTGGTGAGGCGATACCCTATCGCCGTCCGCTGTGATCACTCATTGTTTCATTGGACCTGTTTCCTAGATCTTCAAGCTTCTTGGCCGTCCGAACGAACAAGTCTGGCCGGGCTACAGCAAGCTGCCATTAACAAAATCCATCAATGCCATTGGCCCTCCGTGAGTGTCGAAAGACAACTCAGGGATTGCCAGCTGACTGATCCGCCGGTCTACAAAGTTACTCGAGTCTGCGCAAAAAGTTCTCGTATTTGACAGAAGCAGGACAAGATTTGCTTGCGAGCCTGCTAGCATACGACCCGGAGTCCCGAATAAGTGCCGAGACAGCAGGGCGACATAGATATTTCGAGTATGTTGGCTCTCCACTCATCCTTTACAAGTTGACGAGACTTTGGACATCACAGGGAGTCCCCACTGCCGAAACACCCCGACCTCTTCTCGAGCTTCCCAAGTCAGGCAGCCGGGGAACGGTGAGTTCGCGGTCGAAGGGAATGCAGTCTCGCCCCACGAACTGATTGTGCGGTCATTCTTCGCGGTTCTGTAGACGGAAAACTTTCGCCAGTCCTGCAGCTCCAGCCCGAGCCATCTCCAAACCGACGACGGATTTGAATGAGCTCGTCTTTTAGCACAATAGATATATCGAGGGTTTCTTTGAACCTGGGAGCATACAGAAAGGGCTGTGATGATCCACGTTGTATGCATGAAATGCGTGTTGACTGCATTCGCTCGAGATCTGATCTCCCTCGAGCGTTGCCTTCTTGATTTTCCTGGCCTTGGCGCTGATGGGGAACGGCGTGGAATAGTTTCAGACTCCTGACCGCTATGTAGAAATCCATCCGAATAACAAGTTGATACCCGCGACGACGACACATCCCCCAGCAAGAAGCGTCCGATAGGCTACCGACGGCGCGACGAGCGTCGCGTATTATATCGTGACTGCTTCGCCCGAAACCGGACGCACAACTCCCACAACCAGCCGCAATCAGCCGGCAAGCTATCGATCCGGATTATCCGGATCCAGCGGTCGTTTGCAAGCCGATCATATATAACAAGCTGGCCAGGCGGGTTGTCGGCACTCGAGCCTGGGTGGAAGCAATCCCGGCCGCCGTTAATTCCTCCCGCCCTAGAAATTAGAACGCGTCGCACGATTCTAAGCGCCCCAAAAGTCGCCCAAGCGAGGAAACAAGCAGCAGCGCGACCCGCACCGTCTCGCCTCGTCTCATCGTCAACAAGCCATCGTATCATTTATTCGACTTGATGTTGGGCAGACATTTATCATCGTCGGTTCTGAGGTCGTCGTCCGTGTCATTCAAGCCCGCTGCATCTACACTATTCTTCAAGGCCGCCTACTCCAGCATGGTGAGTGTTTTGCCGCTGGATTTCAACTCAAGCTCACACCTTCACCCTTGTTTTAGACCGTCGCTCAACGTAAACCCATCTACATCGTCTCGGCCAGCCGAACTCCTATCGGTTCATTCCTCGGCGCTCTTTCCTCCGTTTCCGCGGTGGAACTCGGAACACAAGTGGTCAAGCATGTCATGAAGCAGATTGACCTTGACCCCAAGGAAGTCGATGAGGTCTTTTTCGGACAGGTTGTTCAGGCCGGCGCGGGTCAGTCTCCTGCTCGACAGGTCGCTCTTGGTGCCGGTATCCCCGAGACGACGGATGCCACGACCATCAATAAAGTTTGCGCTTCGGGTATGAAGACGATCATGTTGGCTGCGCAGACCATGTCGCTCGGAGACAACGAATGTATGGTCGCTGGTGGTATGGAAAGTATGTCCAAGGCTCCGTAAGTCAAAACCCACGGCGTGCCTGCCTTTACGCTTAAATTTTGGCCCTCAGCTTCCTGTCCCCGCGTCAACCGCCGAGCTTCGGCCACATGACAGCCCAGGATTCGCTCGTTGTCGACGGTCTCTTCGACGTCTACAACAAGGTTCCCATGGGTAACTGCGCCGAGCACACCGCCAAAAAGTATGAAATCTCCCGTGAAGCCCAAGACGACCACGCCATCGAATCTTACCGACGTGTTGAGCGGGCTTATGCTGCGGGCAAGTTTGACGCCGAGCTGTGTCCCGTCACCATCAAGGGCAAGAAGGGTGACACCGTCGTCAAGGAGGATGAGGAGTACAAGAAGGTCTTCTACGAGAAGGTCCGAACACTACGACCCGTCTTCGCAAAGGAGGGTGGATCCGTGACCGCTGCCAATGCCTCGAAGCTGAATGACGGTGCTTCTGCCGTCGTGTTGATGACCGAGGAGAAGATGAAGGCTTTGGGTGTCAAGCCATTGGCCAGGATTTTGGGTATGTCAATGTGGGCTGAAACCAAGAGAACGTTAACTGACATCGCTTCATAGCCTACGCCGATGCTGCCGCCGCACCGATTGATTTCCCCACCGCACCAACGCTGGCCATTCCCAAGGCACTCAAGGCCGCCGGTGTCTCTCAAGACGACGTCGCCCTTTTCGAACTCAACGAAGCCTTCTCCGTTGTCGTTCGTGCGGCAGAGAAGATCATGAACGTCGACCCAGAAAAGATCAACGTCAATGGCGGTGCCGTTGCTCTCGGACACCCCATCGGCTCAAGTGGATGCCGAATCGTCGTGACGTTGGCACACAACTTGAAGGAAGGAGAGATTGGTGTAGCGGGTGTTTGCAACGGTGGCGGTGCCGCCTCGGCCATGGTGATTCAGCGGTGCTGACTCACTGGTGAGGACCCGGAGATGACGGTATGTACAAGAAGCGCGTTGTAAAATCATATGCCATTCCAGATCGTCTTTGTCGTGTACATTGCTACACCGTCTTTCTCATTCCCTGCGATCATGCGTACAGGGCAGCCCCCAAAAGTATCTGCACAGTGCGATACATCAAGTCATCTGAGCAGTATGATTGACTGACTTCAGCATTTGCGTTTCGAAGAATTACTGGCAGTCGGCAACAAGGCCAGCTTGCTTGTCTAGCTCTAATGGAACGGCCAAACTCATTCGGCCCATAGCTTTCCCCCCTGAGGCCATCGACCTCCTCCATCAGGCTGAATCTCTAGGCTGAAGCGAGAGACTGTTAACACATGATTGCGAGAGACTGAGGCTTGTCAGATCCGTTCAATGGACCTCGGCTGGAACTTGCTCAATTCGAATAGCAGAACATCTGCCCCTTGACGAAACCTACTTTGGTTGGGAGATCAGTTTACTGTACAAATATAGGTGTTAGGTGTCGTATCGTTTAGGGTACTATGTGTGCCGTGGCGCATATTTCGAAAGCGACGTATTTTCTGCTCTTTCGAGATTCCATGCACAGTAGTCGCCGCGCTGAGCGACTCGAGAAGTTCTCGTCCGCCATGCTGGCCAGGCGACGTGATTCAAAGAGCACCATGCGCATGGCAGATCTCGAACATCGGACGGAGACGCGATGCACATATCACTCTCGAAGCAGGTTGGATTATACAACAGCCGATACCAAAACGAACAGCTCTAATCAGGCCGCAGCGATGAGCTGATCCCGGAACCCTGCGCGGACTGTGGGCAAAAGAACCACGATCAGCGTTCCATGTGGCTAAGCCATCTCCAGAGAAACACTGACCCCGCTTGATAAACGTATACAGGTCACGATCTTCATTCAGCTGCGCAACAAGATCCTGCAGACCGCCAAGCGGCGGCGAACAATTCGGCACTTTTGAAAGAGCGCATGATGTCGATAAGGCCTTCTGCACCCAAGCAAGCCGATGCAAGGGGAACGTACCTGCATAGCGGTCTCCATCGCTGAAGTCGATCAACATAGAGAACTCCCTTTCCGGGTCTTTCGGATCGATTTGCGTAAAGCGATTCCAGATGGTAGTCGCTGGACGGAGACAAGGAGAAGAATTAACGCTAGAAAGGTGTGGCCGACTAGCATGACACTCACGCTTCACGGCCTCAATCTTCCAACCCAGCAGGTATTCCACCTTCTGTACTTCTGGCGCGTCCAGCTCTTTTTGCTCGACCAATACTTTCTTCTGACGCTGCTTGTCGATCTTGAGGGCCATCATTTCGTGCCGTAGTTTGATCAATTCAGAGTCCAGAGTGGTCTGTTGCTCCGTAGCGCGGTTGACGGCGACTTGAAGTTCTTGGTTATATCGTTGTAGATTCGCGTGATGTTCCCGTTCCTCCTCGAGTTCTGCGAATGAACGACACTCAGGAGGGATTCCCTATCAAGGGCGGAGCGGAGCACAGCTCACCTTTCAGCATGATTCTCTCGCGTTCCCTCTCTTCTTCGATCTCCCTCTCGAGATCGACCTTTGAATCCTCCATGATCTTGATGCTTTCGTGATGGTGGATACCCATCTCTTTCAAGATGTGCTTCTGTTCGGACGCCCATTTGTCGATCTAGATAGAGAAGGGGAAGATGAGCTGGAATTACTCGAAAGCGCTCAATTCCCACTCACCGAAACGAGAAAGGTTCCTATCTTTTTCTCCACGGAAGCCCAGTCTGCTTCCAAAGACCAGTTGAATTCATCCTCGACGGCTTGGCTGTGTGTCACCGTTGGTTTTGCTTCTCTGGCCATAATGTTGTGTTGCGGGGTGTCAAAGCAGTAGATGGATGAATAGAATCGATGTTGATTGATGATCCAGCATTGTCAACAGTACGTTCAGTAATGCAGTAATTCACTCATCGAGCGACGCGTTTATTATGTCATTTCCCAATGTAAAATGATGTCTTTGAAAGCCTCTCCCTTTATTTTCGCCTTTTACCGTACCGCGTTATCGGAAGTTTCGTCGAACGCGACAGGGAGCTGGATCATCATTCAACATCCCGTCGACGTGCTCATTCATCTCTTCGCGGTCCTGGCAACAGTGACATCTCGTTTCGCATCACCGTACGATGTTCTCGCGTATCATGAACAAGGCTACCGGAAACGGTAACGTCTCGCCCACAGCCGAATCAAATCCGCCAACTCCATCAAAGTCTCAGGCAATGCAAGCCAGATCTGGCGGTGTGGCCTCGACTGCAACCGCGACGCCGTCAAAGATTCCACTTCCCACCGGCTCTAGACAAGCTGTAAAGGCAGAACAGGGTCCGCCCGTACCGGCGAAAGAGAATAGGTATGAACAGCATCTCAGGTAAGGCTACCGTTCGCCATGATTAGTTCCCGTCATGGCGAAACATGAACAGCTGATGAAGTTGTGCTTGTTGTTACAGCGAGGATGCTCACACTTCATCTTCGCGAAACTCACGTCAAGCAGCATCGGAGACTTCGTCCCGAGGACCGGTAACCCAATCTGGCCAACTTCCAAGCCAAGCGATTCGATCACCTCTTCCACCCACAATCAACTCCCAGAATGCATACAAACCCCATGTCCACCCTGCGGGAGCGGACGACGTCCACATGATGACAGTAAACCCCTCCAACATTAGTTCTACCCTGTTGCAGCAACTCGCAATACACGATACGGTTGCGGAAGCCGGATCGACCAGCCAGAATGTCCCCGTACCTTCTATCGCCGATCAGCGTGTTCAGGTACAACAGCAGCATGGCAGGCAGGACGACGCACGGGATAGGGATGTCAAAATGCAGACGGCCGACCGCGGCTACCTTCCAACTCCCTCCCACGCGCAAGGTCAGCGTCAACAAGCATACAAGCCGCATCATCAGATTCCGGTCCAAACACAGGCTTTGCAGCAGCCGCAACAGCAACAGTCGAACGGACCTCCTGCTTTAACAGCTTGGGAGAGGCAAGTCCTGAATGATCCGGATGTCAAGCGAAAAGCGACTTTGGCCCAGCTCTGTAAGTAGCGCCGACAATTTTACTGTCTACCGGCCCAATTTCCCATTGACTGATGATACGTTCTTGTCTTGCTGTAGACTTTCTGGATTACTATTGTCAGTGATTGACGCTTCAGAAATTCAGCAGTTCTCATTTGATTGTGTCACAGTCGACTTTTTGGGATATCTGAACGCTCGGAAAGGACGTTTACAGACTTTCAAAAACGATACAGCCGCACGAAATGTGAGTGGCGAAAAGCGACATCATTGCTCGCGCTAAACAGCCGTCGGCGCAGTTGTCATCCGAGGAGTACACGAAGGAGTTTAGGTCATACGCCGGTCGCGAACGAGTAGTCTTGAGAAAGCGAAGAACCAAGCTGAAGGTCGATCAATTCAGGATTATCGCTCAGGCAAGCATTTCTCCGCATCACCTTTTATGGAATCCCTGGCTTACTTTGGATATCTCCTCTGGCTTTGTACAGGTCGGACAAGGTGGATACGGATCTGTCTACCTCGCTAGACGAGTCGATACTGGCCAAGTATGCGCCCTGAAGAAGATGAAGAAAGCTACGCTGGCCAAAATGGACGAGGTGGGAAAACGTTCAGGAGCATCCAATTTTTAACCGTTGACAATTATGACAGGTCAAACACGTTCTAGTGGAACGAGATATTCTTACAGCGACCAAGACACCCTGGTTGGTGAGATTGCTGTACGCATTCCAAGATCGTGAACATGTCTATCTAGCAATGGTAAGAGCTGCGAAAAGCGAGACAAGCCGTCCCTGATCGACAATTGTTCTTCTAGGAATACGTTCCCGGCGGAGATTTCCGAACATTGTTGAACAACTCGGGCGTACTCAAGGAAGAGCATGCAAGGTTCTATTCTGCCGAGATGTTTATGGGTGTCAACGAATTGCACAAGCTAGGATACATTCATCGCGATCTCAAACCCGAAGTGCGTGATTTCTATATTCATGATCGACCGTGTGACTGATTGCCTTTTTTCCGTTAGAACTTCTTGGTCGACGCTTCGGGACATGTCAAGCTTACGGACTTTGGCCTGGCTACCGGTGCTTTGAATCCCCAAAAAATCGAATCCATGAAGCACAAGGTCAGTATGGGCATGGTCGTCAACCGTATCACCAATCTGATGCCGGTTTGCGTTCGAAGCTTGATCAAGTCAAGGATGAAAATCTCGTTTTTCGAAGCACTTTGGAAAGACGTACAATGTATAAGAGCATGCGGATGGCGGAACCCCGATACGTAAGTCTTGATTCGCGTTTCGTGTAGGAATGAAATGCTCACCCTGAAACACTCTTGGCTTGTCAGGCCGACTCCGTCGTCGGATCACCCGATTAGTACGTAAGGACAGGACGAACGTAGACAACGTTGACTTACCTTTTCTTGCAATACAGCATGCCTCCCGAGGTTCTGCGGGGGAAAACTTACACTTTTTCGGCCGACTACTGGTCGCTAGGTTGCATCCTCTTCGAATTCCTTTGTGTGAGTAATAGCCACTTTGAACAGCAATGGACATTGATGAAAGGGTCACCTTCAGGGCTTCCCCCCCTTCTCTGGTAGCACTCCCGAGGAGACCTGGGCGAATCTCAAGAACTGGCAGCGAGTGCTGCGGCGACCGGTCTACGACAAGCCTGAGGACTTGATCTTCAATCTCACAGACCAAGCTTGGGATGCTGTTATCCGGTAAGACGTCTTTTCTCGGGCCTGCGCCAAAACATGGATTAACGAATTCCCAAATACTGTTTACAGACTCATCGCTCATCCTCGCGACCGGGTATCCAACATTCAGGACGTTCAGGCAATGCCGTTCTATCAAGGTCTAAAGTTCGGCGAATTGCGCGAGACTGCATCACCCTTTGTGCCCATGCTTGACTCAGAGCTTGATGTCGGGTACTTTGATTCCTTTAGCTCTCCGGAAGATATGGCGAAATACGCAGAGGTCTTCAAAAAGCAACAGGATGTTGACGCCGTTGCGGAACGCGGCATCGGAGAAAGAAGCGCTTGGGTTGGTTTCACGTTCGGTAGAAACGTCAACGTAAGTCAACTCTTTGCAGGTCTTCATCACAGACAGCTTATGGACGCCTTTGCATATAAGTTACCGCCTCCCCCTCAACAGAGGAAGCGAGAAGGTGACACGCTTTCCACTATGTTCTAGTCTCATCCGAATGAAGAGCCAGTTTCCACTTGCAATTTCTGTATCCCTTGCACCCCGTCAGCCTGTATTATCGGGTCACTGTTCGACCTTTGTATTCGAATCTATACCCAACTATCTCGAACGTATTTTGTGCTACAACTTTGAGCGCCCTCGAAGTGAGCAGGCTCTGGCGTGTCACGGAGCTCATTCTGTAGACACTGGTAGCTCTCGGCTTTTCTCCCGTGCTTAACATTCATCGGACAAGCCTTCACCGGCTGACGGAGTCTGTTTCCAGATGATTGTTTGGTTTGATAAGGCGCTTCTCATTGGCTTGTCTGGACACCCTAACAGCGGCTCACAATGTTGTAGTGAGGTCAGGTTCGACACCAGCATTCCTTTTGGTGAACAAGTTTTTATTCCTAGAAAACTACACTAAGAACTGGAGCCTTACCAGACGTGATGCGGCCCAGAGTGGCCTCGTTCACATTGTGCTCCTACCGCTAAGCAAAACAGTTTTGAGCCTAGCTTGCTTTTCGCCGGCAGCGTTCTGAAGTGGCAGCTGACTTCAAGAATCGACATGCTGGTAGCGAGTGACTGAACGCATGCGCAGTATATTTGAACGGCACGGAAGGCGATGAAACCATGAGTTCACCCTAAATTTGCTCACAGCCTGCAGACATGGAGCTGTAAATCCTCAGGTTCGGTCAAGCCGGCATACTGGCGGCTTTCCCATAGACCAAACGCATCACTAGTACTTGAGTCAAGGCATATCGCGATTAATCGATTCGCCTGACCCGCATCTCGATCATGGCGGGGTATGTATTCCATTGTCTGAGTCTACGGAGAGACTGACAACACTCTACTCATTAAGTAGATGATCGCCAGCGATCGACCTAGACAGACATGAATTGTGACATACTGAAGACGTCCGACTCAGCCGTGAGGTTGACTCCGGTTGAAACGACATTTACTCACTCATCCTTCTTATCCTTGCTCTTGGCCTCCAACCGCTTCTCTAGCTTGGCAAACTCGTCCAGAGCGATAAGCTCTTCCTCATCGAGCACCTGCGAGTCGACATGCATCGTCAGCCACGGAACACGATATTTCAGAAGATCCTCACCTGTTCGACAGACTGCACTTCTGGGATATAATGCGTCAACATCCGCTCAATGCCGCTCTTAAGCGTCACACTGCTGGACGAGCAGCCACGACAGCTTCCCTTCAACTTGAGTCTGACGATCCCCGTGTCCTCATCGAAACCCTTGTACTCGATGTCTCCTCCATCTTCCTGGATAGCGGGTCGCACTCTTGTATCCAGCAGTTCCTTAATCATAGCAACAACTTCAGAATCCGTGTCGAGGATCTTGGTATCTTGAGGCCCGTCCTCCTCCAGATGGCTCTCTTTGAATAATGGCTTGCCGGAGGTGAAATGTTCCATCAGAATGGCGAAGATTTCGGCCTTGAGCAGATTCCACGGTTGACTGTCATCCTTGGAGACGGTCACAAAATCGGGACCGTAGAAAACACCGGTGACTCCTTCAACGCCCATCAGCCGGACAGCAAGAGGGGATACCAATGACGATTTGGCATCAAGAATTTCGTATGTGCCGCCGTTTACCATTACTGGGACGCCGGGAATGAACTTGAGCGAGTTGTCGTTCGGTGTTGATTCGGTCTGAATGAACATCGTACGGCCTGCATGATCGCGAAGAGTCAGCCCGTCAACTATCGATCGCTCTGATTGGCACTTACGCTGCTGCATTCTCGGGCTGAAGACACCAGCGAATCGCGGCTTCTGATACCTCGTTGAGATACTTGCTTGCGGCGACGCGACCGCGACGGCCGTCCATCTTGAAGATGACGCTATTGTGCGCCTCCCAGGAGCGATGACATACGAAGCCGGTGCTGATCTGGCTGTTAGGCGACGAGGCGCCTGATGAAGCCCGCGCTGGATGAAACGAATGCTGAATGGCTGAGACATATTTGGATTTAAAATGTCTGGTCGAGGAGCTTTTTGACGTTTCGCTATCGATCAATGGCTTGTGGATGCTCTAATTTGATAGGCGATAGATAATACGAGAAGAAAGGGTGCTTGTTATCATTTGCGTCAACCAGCTCGAATGAAGGCAAGATTTCTTACATGAACCGGCGGGGGACGGCGATCGCCCCGCCCCTTTAGTCATCCGGAATCTGCTTCCGCTTCGGTGGCGAAAGCACCGAGAACATGGTATTGCGACGTCTTTTATTGGTCAGGCATGGAATTTCGCGAATCTGCGACAGACATTCCACCTTGACTACCGCAAAGCAGTACACGCTCTGCATCTACAAACATGGTACCTAGCTTACAACATAGAAGCAGGCAAGCTGTTTCCGTCGACCGGATCTAGGCTCATAACCCGCGCGAGCTCAACACCTAGCTCTTGGCCTTCTTCGGCTTCGCAGCAGCTTTGGGTTTCGCTGCCGCTTTAGCTTTGCCCTTCTTTGCGCCTCCCACCTTGATAAGCTTGTCATTCTTCAAATCGTTGTCGTCCTCATCGTTGGCAACCGGCTCCTCATCGGGAACATCCACGTCATCCTCCTGAAGCACAGCAACACAACCGATAATGAGCTCAACCTCGGTTGCACTCAAACGCCTACTTACCATGACATCCTCCAAATCGGGTGCAGGTCCCTTGTCGGCGATAGTCTTCTTGCTCGCAGAGAACATGTCAGACTTATGGAAGGCCACCGGATGATCCGACTTGTTGTAGCTGGATTTGAACACCGACCATCAGCCTTAACTGTGGCACCAACGGAGATGGAACAGGGCTTACACTCTCGTAAAGGTGGATTTCGTCTGCGTCGGAATCTTCTTCATCATAGCTTCTCCCTCCATATCGCCTACGCCCAGCTCCACCAGCGCCTCCCAGTCCTCCTTGTTCAGGAAATATCCATCGAGGTATGGCATCACGGCATCTATCAATTCGTCCTGTAGCAAAGAGATATGAGTGGATCATTCACGAACGGTCGGTAATTACGGACTGCTGGAGCCTTCTTCGAGATCAATGGCAGAATGATCTTGCTAGCCAACAGCGGTAAATAATCTTGTCGAATCTCATCCCTCGATCCCGATACTCTCAGACGCATCTTGATTTGCACATCTCCAAGCTGTCTGGCAATTTTAGTACGCTTTGAATTCTGTCCAAGGTATCTGCATTGCGAGATCTTGATCAGCGGGAGATTGTGCAATGCCCACATACCCAACATACGCTGGGAAGGCGATAGATGAATAGCCCGCTGCTGAACTGGTACCGTATACCAGGTAAGCTGGACGAACGGTTGAGGCGATGGCGTGCACAGGTAGGAGGGACCACTGTTGCTCAGAACTGTGAGAAAAGAATGAGTCATTGCCCTTCCCATCATGATTAGCAAGAACTCTACCTGTGAATCAGTCGATCAATCAGATCACCGTCCGAAATCGAGTCCGCTGCTTGGCTCATCAAGCTGAGAGCCTTGAGCTGTTGCTCGGGGGATCCAGAACTATTCGCCGGTATTCCCGCACGAATGGGATTTTGCCTGATGTAGTTTTCCTGTCAACGGCAACAAGAACGCTCGATCAACGGAACGGAAGACAATATTGACAGTATGAAGCCACTACACGTACTTGCATGAACAATGGGACAAAGCTGAAGTCCTGGTAATAGAGATCCATCCTATCGTTGAGGGTGCTACGATTCGTGTGGGAAAAAGCGTAGGGCCCAAGCAATTCGGGCAGAATACTGAAGGGCGTCTGGATGGTGTATTTCTGACTGTCCTTGCCCCTACAAATCCCTCTATCAGTCGACTGCTATTCAGGCAGCTACAGGAAACTTACAGCTCCTTGCTTTCGTTGAACGAGAGTTCCTGCTTCGACAACTTCCAGGTTGACAGCAGGTTCAGAATTTGCCGGATGTCGGCTTGGGTGGATGCCACAAGCTGATCAAGGGCGTTGCTTTCGACCTTCAATTTCTCCCTAGAAGGAGAAGTCAGTCACCAATCGCAGTCCGTGAGCTGCTTATGAGACCAACATACTTATACATGATTGTCATCAGTCGAGCTCGCACTTCGTTGGCTGAAGGTCTGGAAGGCATTGTTCAGCTTGCAAAGTTTGGCCAACGATACGCGAGCATTACCTCTTGAACTTGAGATGATAACAAGTGCTCTGCAATGGTTTCATTTTCGGAGTACTTGCGTCATTGGCGATAAGAACGATAGGGATCTGGAAGAGAGTATGAAGTTTGGGACGAGGCGCAGCGGCTCATGACGAACCCTCGTTTGTCTTATCATCGTATTCAGGGCACCGACACCTCCACGATCGCCGGCGGACATGCCGTCCACTTCATCCATTATCAAACAGGTTCGATTCGTTATTCTTACGCCGTTTGCAGCTGTTTCCTGTTTTGACGGAAAAAGGCGGTCTCATAAAGCAGCCTGCTGGAGGGAGATGCTCGTCAACGCACTTTGAGACCCCCGCCCGAAAACCAGCCATCTAGTGAGGCATTATCGATGTTGATGCCATTCTGTTCTTACGCATTATTAGCGGGTCTGAAGCTGTTATGGGATAGATACCTTACCTGAATGAGCTTCTTACTTCTCGTATCGGACGCATTCATTTCGACGACATCGTAACCCTTGAGCTTCGCCACCAGATGAGCGGCTGTTGTTTTACCGATTCCTGGCGGTCCACTGATGAGCACAGCTCGATAGATTCCAAGGCCGTCCTTTCCCGGTTTCTTGAAGCCGTCCTTGTACAATTTCGGCCAGGATTCGAGCCAATCGCCGAGCCTTTCGACGTTGGCCTTGTTTCCACAAATTTCCTTCAAGTTCGTTGGTGCGTATTTGGTTGTCCATAATTGTGAAGACGCCGGTGGGGCTGATCTGTTACGCAAACTTGATCAATAACGCCAGTTCCAGTCGACCTTATGAGGGGACTCACTTGACCGCCGTTCCAGTCTTGCCAAGCACTTTCGCCTTTCTTTGCTCCAGGGCCTCCTTCTCCTTTTCTCTCTTCTCCATCTCCATTGCGGCCTTCTTCATCGCTTGCTGATCCTTTTCCTGCTTGGCCTTTGTCTTCTCATCCAGTTCTTGTCCCCCGCGAGTGCCAATTAGTTGCAGGAATCCATCCTCGTCGAGCGTCTTGATTCCGACTTTCTTTATTGTTTCGAGCTTTTTCGGTCCCGCGCCGGCTCCCAGAATGACATAGGATGTCATCTTTGATGGCGCTCCAGTGACCCGTCTATCGAAGAGTCCAAATGATCAACCGCGACGACAATGATCCAGAAACCCATCCGTACTCACGCGCCGTATTTCTTGGCCAGATCCTGCGCCTCCTCTCGACTCAGACTTTCCAGTTCTCCAGTGAATACCATTGTCAATCCTGCCAAACAGTTGGGCGCGCCATCGGGAATTTCTTTGCTTCCAGGGGCCGCAGGTCCAGCTGCTCGTCGAGCCGCGGCGGCAGCGTAGCTGAAGGGTAGACGTAGTTCATGAGTGTCGATCCGGAAACGCACTACGAACAATTACTGCTTACTCGAACTTTGGCGCTGCGGAAACGGGCTTTGTGGCCTCCTTGACTTCTGCCTTCGCCTTCGTGCTTGTTGAAGCTGCCGCGGTCTTCTTCGGAGCAGCAGCTGCGGTCTTCTTCTTGGCTTTCGGTTTGATCTCAATTTCTTCCTCCTCTTTATAATCATCTTCGTCATCGTCATCGTCCTGATCCTCGTCCATGTAAGCCGCGCTCACGGCCTTCTTCCTGGACGATGCGGAGTTCACCGTGGCGGGCTTTTTGGCTGTAGCAGCGGAATTCTTGGTCTGAGCGGAAGTGCTCTTGATCGGGGTAGTAGATTTCGTTCGTGTAGTATTGGCTTTCTTGAGAACAGGCTTGAAGTCTTCCTCATCGTCTGACGAAACAACCTTTTTACGTTTTGATCCGGTGGGCGCCGAACTTGTCGCTTTGGAACTCGTCGATTTGCTGAAGTACGTATGAGCGTCATTTCGATACGTCTGGTATTCCATCTCTCGGAATCACTCACGAAACGGCTTGAACCTCATCGCTGTCGTCCGAGTCATCCAGACTAATGACCTCTCGCTTCTTGTTGGAAGCCGCCGTCTTCCGGGGCACAGCCATTTTCGAAGCGGTTTATCACTTGCTGCCGTTACAAAGATCGGCACTAAGAGTAATGGTGCTCGTGTCGATATGCTGTTTCGCAAAGATCGCAACGACGCGCTGGGAATGTAAACGGGAACTTGAAGCTCGATATCGATCAAGCTGTGATTCCGCCCGAGTTTCACAACATTATTCATATTTTGTTCACATTGATGAACCGTCTTACTAATATCCGTCCTGTATTGCGGCTAATATAGGTTGGATGACGATTCGTCACCGCGAAGCACAGCAGCTGACGACCTCGCCCTTTATCTATGAGGCTCGCTAATTCAAGAGGTCAGAGCAGTGGCGACACTTCGGTAGAGAATTCTCCACCGCGGCACGACACCATGTCGTTCACTCTCCGTGTTACATACAAAGACACCACTCGAAACCTCCTCGTGCCCGTCGCCTCTGGATCTTTCCCTCAATATGAACAAGTGATCGCCAAGATCCGAAAGTCGTTCGATTTGCCTGATGGCACTCAGATCGCCTTGTGGCACGTCTACTTTTCCAAAAACGACGGCATTGAGGAGTGTCGATTCCGACGACATGTTTGCAACCTGGAAGAGTGAGTGGGCGCGAATGTCTAGGCGTGACCTTGTTCTTTGATCGCTTACCTTGTCCGGTCCCAGATACGAAGAAGCCGCAAATCTTTTCAGAACGTCGGAACTCGCATTTCCTCGACCGACTTTGATCTTCCAGGTCTTGTTGCACTCGGATCCTCGACTCGCCTCCGCGGGCAAATATCACGCCATCAACGCCCTCGAAGGCAAGAAGCGAATCATGACTGTGGTCGAATACAAGATCAAGGAAAAGGAAAAGAAGCGAAGCGACGAAGCTTTGCAAGAGATCGACAAATACCTTGTAAACTATCGCGCCAGGTTATCCGCCGCGACCCCGACGCCCGTTGCTATCACTCTTCAGCCGACCTCGTCGGTGCACTCTGCGACTCCACTGATTGATCACCCTTATGATCCTGTTACCCCTCCGGCGTCCGTCTCGAGAAGCCCTTCGATCGCATCTTCAATGCGCAATGAGCCGATGTCGGTATCTCACCTCTTCCCCGATCTAGACGACGTTATGAAGTTATCCGGTTCAAACGCCTCGCGATTGACTGGATCGCTCAACGCGTCTCGCTCTTCCGGAATCGAGAATCTCCAGCCTGACCCTTCATCTGCTCGGGAGTCCGCAATGGATGCACCATGCGCCGCTTCACAAATGCCACCCAACTTCGCCCACCTCTTTACGGCAGCTGCGCAGGCTACTACGGCGGCGACGTCAACTCTCTCGTCCGAGTTCCGATCGACGGCGATTCGCGCGTCAAATGAACTGCGGACCAACGCCATCACCCAGGGCGCGACCTTGACGAACGAACTCAAGGGGGTGCTCGAGGGATTCCTCGACCATCTTGGAGGCCAATTGGCCAGCTTTGAAGATGGCATGCGAGAAAAGCTGGATTTAACTGGAAGGAGCGCTCCGTCGGGAACCTCGACTTCTACAGCCAACACCCGGCGAGAATCGGAGGGTGACCTTTGTGACATGCCCGGCGCCTTTAGGACATCGCCTTCCGCGAATGCGAATGCTGTTCCCTCGACTTCCGAAGGCTCGGCCACTCAAGTCGCCTATATACACAGCAACAAAGTTTGCGATTCGTGTGGCAATGCTCCTATCGGAGTTTGCTACAAGTGCAATGTAAGCATTGCAGATGGTGGCGATAATGCATCGCTAACATTCTCCTCCGATAGGCTTGCACTGACTATGATCTATGCGCAGCGTGTCTCCCACGCCTCGCTGATCCCAATTTCCATGGCGCGGATCATACCTTTGAGCCGATCTTGCATCCCCAGTTGGAGGACAAGATCTTCGACGCAAAGAAGGTTCGCAATGAGAGTCAGAACGGCACCAACATAGGCTCGTCTAGAGCGACTTGCGATGTTTGCAAGAAGAAGTAGGCATACCATACCGTTCCCCTTGGGCTATCTACTGACCTGCGCAACAAACAGTATTGTTGGTGTCAGGCACAAGTGCTTGGCATGCCCTGATGTATGTCATGATTTGAGTTTGTGCAGATTGCGACACAATTGACGTCTTGCCTCCTTCCTTCTACTAACAGTGGGATGCTTGCGAGACTTGCTTTGTCGAAATCGACGTCACCCATCCAAAGCACGACTTTGCTGCTCTGCGCCACGCTTCGGACTACTACCAAGCACCAAAGCCTGGTTCTGCGGACTTTCTCGGCCGCGCATTGGGCCTTGTCGGGCATGACGGTTCGGCGCGACATCCGAGAGTTGTGTGTGACGGTAGGCTGAGCTCATTCTTGACAATTGAGACCCTAACTAAGTGCCATCGTCTTAGGCTGTAACGGTCCCGTCTACGGGACACGCTACAAGTGCGCACATCCCCAGTGTCCAGACTACGACTTGTGCGAGAAATGCGAATCTTATCCTGAGAGACAGCATCCTCAGGATCATCCATTCATCAAGATGAGGGTAGGTCAAAGTCTTTCCTCTGGACCCGACATCGATTGATCTGACATTGACTTCTTTCCAGACTCCAATGAATGTCGAAGTACATGGATACGTGGGTACAGGAGAGCCTCAATCTCGATTCGGATCGCGCCACCATCCCTTAGTGACTTGTCATCCTTCTGCGCGATCGGAGCCTTCCGCTAGAGCTGCTGGACGCTGTGGCAGGCATTCGAAGTCGCAGCGAAAGTCGACCGATGCTGCTGCTGCTCATCATTTACACCCTATGGGGCAAACGGAGGGACTCGAGGTCCTGGACGGGTCCCTGGCAGCAGCAGCCGTGGTTGTCGATAGTCTCGCATCAAACATTCCCGCCGAGGCTGAGTCTACGTCGCTTAAAGCAGAGCCTCAGGATGAGGAACTTGTGGTCTCCAAATCTGGAGAAAACCCCAATTCCGTCATGGCTCCCAGCCAGGAAGAACCTGTGGCGGAAGAAATGGAGGGCGGCTTGCAATCGGCTCAATTGAAAGGACTCCGCATGAACGCCAGATTCGTTGCTGATATGTCGATCCCGGACGGAACTCCTCTTCCGCCTTCGGCTGAGTTCACCAAGATCTGGAGCCTAGAGAATGTAGGCGATACGATTCCCGCAGGAACTCGAGTCGTCTTTGTTGGAGGCGAGACTTTCTCGCACGAAGCGGTTGACTGCCAGATCAGAGAGGATGTCGCAGCCGACAAAAAATTCCTCGTTACGCTGGGTGGACTGCGCGCTCCTTCTGGCGCGGGAAGGACTTACACAGGATTCTGGAGGCTGACGGATCGCGAGGGTCAAGTGTTTGGTGATAGATTGTGGATAGAGTAGGTGACCCACTCACAGGCCACAATGCTGCTCAGCTGACCGATCTGCATCTCACGCAGAGTTCACGTGGTTGAACCTGACTCCAAGGATGACAGCCTAAAGTCCTCGTCTCTCATCATTCCGCCTGATGCATCGGGTGTCAGTGGTCCAGCTGACGAGATGCAGGAACAGCCTTCAACTTCCACCGGAAATGACGAATCGGAATTAGAGTCCAACTTTGCGCCCACCGGCATGACTTCACCAGTCTCGTCTCGACCATGGGACAGAGATGATGACTCGCTTTTCAGTGACGACGAGGAGATCGTCCGAGTACCCGCGCTGGGCGCGGACGAAGAGGGATACTCTTCCGAATCCGACAATGACTCCTTCGAGATCATCGAAGACTCGGATGCCGACTGAACGCCGTCTTCAACCCTTTCCATCGGTTTTGATGGCTATCGGATCATGTGTACTATTGTAAAATCAAGCAATTCGCCAGTCAGCAGGTTTGTATCAGCAGGTTTGTATGCTTCGTTTCGAGCACCCTTTGTCAAAATCTTGAAAATCACATTGTATTTGCGCTCTCTCGGTGTATAGCAAGGGTTCAACTGTATTTCTCGTTCTGTATCGTTCCTTTTATCAATTGTCGTTTCCGTCATTCAAACCACCAGTGAAAGCCGACTGTATGAAGAACAACCATGCAAAGTGCATACACACCATGTCCGCATGGCTCATCATGCTGCTATAGCAAGAGGTCCGTTTTGCCCACCTTCAAAGGGCAGTTCTGGTAAATCTATGGCCTCCAAAGGATCCTGAAGCTCTTTCATGGTGACGCTCGAGGGCTTGTCGGGTACAGGGGAGGACGCTGTTTGTTGAATTGTCTCTTTCAGCTTCTCCAAGCGTTCTGAGGTGATGGCAAAGGCTTGAGGGATATCGGTGTCCTCAATGCGCTCGCCCAGAACAATTCGGGCCAAGGCAGGAGCACACAAGAAGATTCGTGCCTGCATGAGAACGATGAGCCGGGGATCTGAATTTGATTATACATAGTTTCTGCTTACCATTCCTAGACGCCAAAGTTAAGATGAGGAACCAGTGATTGAATGCGCCCAGACCAGTCAGCCGAATTCAGGAACTCATGCCCACAGAGACGTACCGTGTCCGTTGAATCCAGCGCCGACGTATTGTCCAGCCTTTCCAGGAATTTCCCCTATGAAAGGTACGGAGTCCGTCGTCTAGAGACAAGGCTGCATTAGGAGAACAAGCCTCGGCTGCCAGTACTAAGCACTTACTACACCGATAATCCCGCTCCAGGCGTACTCCAGTCCAGTAGAATTCCTTGCCTCACTACCTGATCTGGTTTGCTCTACTGTGGCTGCGGCTTGAGAGGCATCGTATCCAGCGGAAGGGAACAGCTTGGAGAACGTGGAAAAGGCGTTCTTGGTAACTTCATCCATGGGAGCCGAGTCGTCTACGTTATTAGCGAGCGATTCTTGCAAAGCCTTTGGCATTCCAGTCCTGTTCGAAGATTTACTTAATGACTGTCAACCCAGCCCTCAAGACCAAAAGTACCAACCATCCACGAGAAGTACCAAGGACAATCGAGTTATCCGGCCGTTGCGCTCTGGAGGTAGCCGAAGAACGAGAGTCAGCGCCTTGGATATCTGCTCTAACCATTATAACTTACACAGAATAGAAGTGTTCGGGAAGATAGCGTAAACTATAAGAGCCTTCCAATCGAGGGAAAGACTCTAGGCCCGCTGGCGGAACAGACAATTTGATCGCTTGCGCTGGAAAGGTGAAATGAGCGGTCAGTCTCATCGTGGTGCATGAGATTGGGCTGCGCGTACCCTTAGTTGGGGTTACTAAGCCCTTCAGCTCTGGCAGGAGAGCCGATACATATGCGTTGGTCGCATGAATCACCTTTCTCGCTCGGAGGCTGCCTCTGGAGGTATTGACCTTCCACGATTCCTCCACCTCGGACTCCGTGACGGACACGGCGGGAGTGTGGGTATACACGTTGTACCCACCCTGCTCGAGTGCCAGACGGTGGACGGCGTAGCAGAGCTTGGCGGGATTAAGCGTTGCTGCCGGCCATTCAAATGCCTTTTGAGCAGCGCCAACTCTAGTAGTCTGAATTAGGAATACCAGAAGCACAGCACTTAGAGAAGGTTTTGCTTTAATACCACCGAGTACTCACGGTCGGAGCGGAATCTCCATCATGCACCTTGACTTCCTGGGCGCCTCGTCTCTTGACAACATTGTCATATGCGAGATTGGAATAGGCTTGAAATTCGTTACTTAGACAGACTTCGTATGTCGGTCTCGGAGTCCACTCGCATTCGATGTTGTGCTTCTTGACGAAAGTGTCGACTCTTTGTGCAGACGCGAATCAGCTATTGTTCTTGACTAGGGTACTTCGTATGTGCAACTGCTACTGACAATTCATACACTGTCCTTTCGGACTTCAGGATCTCCATTGCATCTTGCTCTCCATGTTTCCTCGAAAAAGCGGTAAAACCTCTGTAGGCATCGGGACGACAGTGTCCAGCATTTCGTCCTGAAGCGCCGGAGCATGCCTCACGAGCTTCGAGCATGACGACCGTTTTTGGCCGGTCCTCCGAGGTCAGTAGAGACAAGGCGGTGACGGCTCCTACAGGGTTTTGGATTCGCTTAGTATCTGTGAGTGCCTGTTAGGAGACTCTGACTTACCGCAAAGACCGCTGCCGATAATCACGACATCCGCTTCTTCAGGTAGGGGTTCGTCTCTTCCCATGTTCACTAAAGGGTCGTCGCGTGTCGAACGTTGCCATACCGACAAGATTCCGAGCGGTACGGGGAAAGGTTGGGATTTATCGTTGTTGAAGACCATCTTGCTTCGACCAGCTACTCGATGAAGAAGAGATGTCAAGCACTTTCTAAGGCTGTCAGAATCTTTGGTAATATGTCAGGGCTGATGCGGCCTCCCCTGCTCCTACAGACGGCACGCACAGGGGATAATATAGGTGGTGCGCAGAAGACGCTCCTTCGGGGGTAGGCAGAATGCTCCAGTTGTACACTTTCCCCTCGGCACTCAACGCTCTTCTCGGCCAGTCCTGAAAATGCGATGGTTGCTGACTTGACGGTAGGATCTTAACGGTCTTCTCCGCTTTCGAGATATCCCTTTAGAGATATGAGGTCGATACACCAGTAGAGTCCCCTATCCCGCGGTCAACCGAACCGCAGTCGCGCGATTCCCTGGCTATCACCTGACGACCTGACCAGTGTGGGTAGGTCAAAATCGATATCCTGGAACGGACGACGTCGATGCGATCCCGGGACCATCCCGAACGGGATGTGCTGTACATAGCTGGCCGTTGTCAAGGCAAATCTGCGGCTAAAAAGCAAGATGACTATGAAACGAGAGGCCAGCGAACTGGACGGCGCTAAGCGAAGGGAGGATACTGATGAATGCATGCTGTGAGGAGAGATTGGGGGACGGCGTAGTCCGAACGATAGGCGTCTCACAGCTCGTCATGAGCCGGGATCACTGTACAATCGGCAATCAAACGCGCGGGATCGATAACGGCGTTGATTGAAACGCATACTTGACTTCTAGTTCGTTTTCTCTACCGGCAGCCTTCCCGGCCTTGATGATACCAAAGCGATCGAGGGAAAGGTTACAGCATCGGCAAGGTCTGGGGCAAGTCAAGCAGGACGCCTATCAGGGATATCGGGCTATTCTGAGAGCGATTGTGTAACCCGTAGCTGAAATTTGCCGTTGAAGTTATTCCACAGGACGAGGCTTGATTCCGGGAGGGCGACTCAGCTGACAGCTGTTTATCCTTTGTCATTTGCCGGTCTCTTGTTCCTCTTCGTGAGTCTTCCTTTTCCTGCCCGATAGACGGAACTCGAGCTGAGCCCGAACAGCACAATTAGCTCTGGCATCCCGAAGCCATCCCGAGGAGCATCCCGAGAACCATCACGCCCGAATCCGCCTATGGAGTCGGGCCGAGCTCACCTTTGGGGTGCGTCGACCTCAGCTGATATCGAAAGCGAATTGCACAATGATCCTTCGCCGCAAGCCTCCCAGACTGTCAGGACCACGACGCGGTCGATAAGGCGCAAAGGGAAAGCTCGAGATAACGGCAAGCCATCACAGACATGCCATGCCTCATTTGAAGCTGATAGTGTTGTCCATATATAGAGACCATCTTCGACCCACTACCATCGAGGCACTGCTCGGAAACTGATCCACTCCTCGGTGCAACTGAACCTTCTACCTTTCATTGCTCGAGTGCGACATCAAGCGACCCCGAAATGTGGTCCCTCAAGCGCAAACAACAGGCGAGAGATGGCGCCTCTGCCGACGAGTCCATTGACCCTCAAACGGGAGCGGTAGTGTCGAACCACAAGTCGAAAGAAGAGCGAGCCTTTGTTCGAAGGCTCGATATGTTTCTCATGACTTTCGGATGCCTGAGCCAGATCATCAAGTACCTTGGTCAGTGTGATTGCGTTGGACCACTCACGCACAACTGACATCTCGCACGATTTCCCTTGTTTAGATCAAACCAATATCTCTTCGGCGTGTGAGTTACGCACGAACTTTCTGGTGAGAAAATATCTCTCAACTGCTGCTTCCTTAGACGTCAGTGGCATGAAGGAGGACCTCAACATGTACGGCAACGAGTACAATTACTTCACCACTTATTTCTCCGTGGGTTGTAAGTTTAGCGTCATACAGGCCATTTTTCCACCAAATGACATCTTGCGCGATAGACTGCATTTTCTTGATCCCATCGCAAATCGCCATCACGTACTTCCGCCCCAACTTATGGCTTCCATGCCTCGAGATCGGATGGGGAATTTTGACCGGTCTGATCGCCATGTCGACAAACGTCAAACAGGTCTACGCGCTTCGAGCCTTTTTGGGTGTGTTCGAGAGTTCCGCCTATCCGGGAACGGTCACTCTACTCAGTAGGTTGCCGGCGTGCTATTGTAACCAGGCCGCACACTGACTGGCTTCACCTTGACCAATAGTGTCCTGGGTATGTGTCATCAGCGAAGCACGAAGATAAGCGAGACAGTCTCTAATCCTATGTTATACAGTATACTCCTCACGAATTAGCCCTCAGGATTGGCTTCTATCATAGTTGCCAATCCATTGGTAGGTTCATCGGCATAACTGCTTGTTGTCTTCGTCTAATCACATGTACAACGCGCATTGCACTATCCACAGGCTCCATGTTGTCCAATGCCTTGCAAACCGCAATCAAGTCAACGATGGACAATCATCTTGGCATGGCCGGATGGAGGTATGAACATGGATTTCTATTTTCCAACGGCCTCGCTGACCCGCGCGCACAGGTGGCTGTTCGTCATCAACGCAATCATGACGGTGGCGCTGGGCCTCGCTGGTTTCGTCATGATTCCCAACTGGCCAGACAAGCCTAATCGGTGGGCCATCTGGCTGAAGCCTCACCATTACGAGATTGCGGTCGCGAGGACCGCACGATTCAAGCGAGCCAGTAACAAGAAGTTCACCTGGGCCACAGTGAAAAGAAGTGTCAAATTGCCGCTTTTCTACTTGATTCCCTGCCTCTACGTTGCCACTGTACTTGCTCAGGCAGGATACCAGTGTAAGTACAGCGTCCTGGAGCCGGTTTATGTGCATTGGCATTTGATCTGATAGTGTTGGCTTTAGACTTCAATTTGTGGCTAAAGGCTCTCAAGCATGCCGACGGAACCCCGGTCTGGAGCACCAATGACGTTCTCATCATTCCCATTGGAGGCAATGCTCTGGCAGGTGAGAAAGCTAGCTTGAAGGCCTTACGATCGAGTTTGATGGGCTAATTCGCATTTCAGTCGCCTGCGTTTGGATCTACGCATTCTTCAGTGACTACTTCCATACTCGATGGCTCATCGTGATGGTTCAGGCTGTGAGTTTCGCTCATCATTGATGATGGGCCAGAGTTCGTTATTGACATGCGAATTCCCATCCAGTTTATTGGCTTGATTCCCGCTATCATTCTGTCGGTTTGGAACGTTAGCGATGGGGCCAAGTACTTCAGTTGTGAGTCTACGCGCTCGCCATACTGTCGACACCCCGAGCTCATGCGGTGCTTCAGTCTTCATTTCCTTCACTGTGTTGGCGACCGCTCCGCCCATCTTCAGTTGGCTATCGGACCTGTGTCCACACGATGCAGAACAACGGGCCTTTATTCTCGGCTGGGCTATCGCCTTGTACTATGCAATCTGTGAGCAGCACTCGCAGACCAGCCATGACTTAGAGCACTGACACTTGAGCCTCACGCAGCTTCTTGGAGTCAAGTGTACATATGGCCGGCAAAAGAAGCCCCCCACTACAAGGCGGGCTGGAAAGTCTCGATTGGGTTGTGGATTCTGGTTATAATCCTGCTGTGTACTTTGCGCATCTTGGAGTTGAAGGTCTTGAGGTAAGTATGATTGGCATGTTGAGTGTCATGTTGCTGAGTCGTCTCTTTGTCCCAGACCTCGAAACCTACGCATCACCGAGGAGAAGGACGCCGAAGCTATCGCAGGCGCGGCGGAACGTGGTGACGCGCCAGAAAGGTTGTACGCAACCAATTCGGAAGACGCACTGGACATCAAGGACGATTTCGATCAGAAGGAGAGTCTGGATCGCAAAGACAAGACCGTCGTCAAGGTGTTGTCTGCTTCGTAAGATAGATGGGATTACGCGCCGTTCCAGTATGCTTGAAGGGCTGTTGTACAATCGGACGATAATCAAGGAGTTGTAATGCGAGATGTAGACTATATCCTACACATGTCCCGTTCAAGGTCACTCATGGTGTGTCCTCCTTTCTGCCATTCAGCAGTTGCCCTCGTTTCTGGTCACGTCATATGCGCAGCAACCATTGAACGCGGTTCGCAGGCAGAGCGGCAGCCAGGGCGCCAGTCGACCTCGCGAGGAGCACGTTTCTCTTAGGGCTTCGAGACTGTCTTCGTGTTGGTCTGTTGCCAGCTTTTCTGCTGCGAAAGGTATGCAGATCACCTGCAGGGCTTCAAGACGCGCCCTGATCAGCTTCTTGCCCTGCAATTGGAGAGCTCAAGCTATATGTACAAGTTCTAGCTGACGCGCGATCAGGAGTCCGCTGACTGCGACGCGTCAGACGGTACCTCGCTATTCTGTAATGGCCTGAAATCTACGCTAAAATAGGGGAAAGAAGTCCTAGCAGCTGTCCTAGCGTTCCAAAGTTTGGGCGATCCAGGCGATTTCGCAGGCTGTGCCCATAATTGCGGAGAACGACGGATCACGGAACAACAAGAATGTGTTAGCTGATGTGCTAAGCACTGCACCGAACAAATTCTTGAATCAGCTTTTGAACCGTATCCTATCGCATCTGAGAACGGAGGCCTGACATCCATCCACTCACTCGACGTACTCACTATCGCGTCTCCGCATTCATCGAGACTCAACATTACACCCAACGGCACCGACCCGTCCGACGGACCAGCAGTGTCATCTAAAGGACAATAGGAAGAACTTGCGCGACAGCTCATCAATCGAAACCTCCCTCGTTTGCTCCGCCCCGAGCCGATCACTTCTTCGCCCCAGCCAGCTCCCCAGCCGATAAATCGTGACCGCGGACGGCGCAAAGGGATTGTGGCTGCCTGGGAAGGCGAACAGAAGGAAGAGGAGACGCCTGCATCCATCACATCATCGATACGTCAGGCGGCCAGCGCATTTGGATAGGACGGCTATGCCCTGGCGAGTCCAAGGAGGACAACTCGCTCGTGTATAGGTGGAACGTCTACCAACATTCCCTTCACATTGTGAGTAACTTTGGCATTCAGAGTCGACGGGTCTCTGAAAATTGCTTTCCGATTTCCGGCAGCCCAGCATCTGAGCGATGGCAACCGTGGAGAGCCCGTACTCTCGGCCACAACTCCATCTACGCACATCTTCAGATCGAGTTGTGGCAGATCGTATCTTTGCGGTTCGTCGGTAGCAGAGCTGAGTGGAAAGACGTTCCGGCTGACGTGCGTTGCGCTGCATTTGGCAATGTCAGCAGGGGTCCAAATCACAGGTCCAACCTATGCCCATCACGTCTCAGATTGATCAGCAGTCGATCGTGCCCGGGATGTACGACATCCATCAACAGCACGCCAATCTCTCCCCGCAACATCAACAAGCGTGGCAGGCTGCGTATCAAGGAATGGTGATCGCTCACAGCCCATCCTTCGAGGATACGCGATCCTCTACACCTCTTGAAACCCAGCATGCTGCCAATCGTCTACGTATATCCTCAGGAACCTCCTCAAACTCAGCCAACGTACCTTCGATTCCTGCACCTCCCCAGCCCTATCATCCTTATCGCCGTCAACCCGGCAACATGAAACGATCGAAATCTAGCGATGGAGATCTGTCAGCGAATGCCAGATCCCTGAACTCGATCTCAGCTTCTACAGTACTGCCGCTGACCTTACCGGCCGAATCGAGAAGCCCTAGAGACACCGCCTTACAAACGCCAAGAACCGCAGAGCAGCACTGCGAACGCCCGAGAGTAGAAAGCAATGAGACCACCGATTCTAGAAGCAGCGTCACCGTGGAGGCTAAAGTCGGGAGCGCGGCACGAGCAGGAAGGATTCCCGTACCGAAATTGACGAATGAAATCGAGGAGATGCAATCAGCACAAGCGCAGACGCAAAGATCCGTGTCCACCCCTGCGGGGACAACCCCGTCGGCAATCGGAATAGAAGCCGATGCGAATTCAGCAAGTAATCCGACAATCAAGAACACTGCCGAATCGACTCACAGACGGCAATCCTCGTCCACTAGCAGCGTTGGAGCGATGGTGTATCCGACTCTCAATCAGAGCGGTACTTCCAGTTTCATGACCGGCAATTCGGTATCAACGCCACAGCACATCATTGCCGCTTCGTCTGCTAAGATCCCGCTTGCTCCCGTTATTTCGCCAGAACGCCCCACGAGGACGACCAATGTTCAGCCTCAGTCCCTGTCTCAAGGAAAGGTAGAGAGCTCTTCCAGTAGTGGAGGCCTGAAAGGACGTCTACAGCGCGCCTTGAACAAGAACTCGGAGAAGGACAAGGACAAGGACAAGGACAAGGACAAGGACAAGGACAAGGACAAGGACAAGACTAACGGGTTTACCATTTCGTCGCCGATAGGAGACCTCCAGCATGGCGGGCTGCCAAGCTTGGGATCCGCACCGGCTGGCCTGCCACATCCGCCTCCGCCTTCCGCGAGATCTGTATCGAATCCTCAACAATCACAGTCACCATCCGCATCACAGCCCCATCCCGGTCTAGGCTATCGTCGACCGAGTAATTCCAGCTTTGCGCCAAGTTTTATCGAACCTTTGAATGGCAATGCTGGAAAGGGGAAACGGAATCTGTTCAGCATGAGGAATGCCTCAACGGACAACATCTCTATAGGATCCACGGTTTCTTCTGCAAGTATGATGATCAGGAAGATGGGCGCATTGGGGAAGCTTGCACGGAGAAATAGGTGGGTATCCTGCGTTACAGCTGTGTAACACTGGCTGATTCCCGTCATTTATAGCATGGCTGGGATCTCAAGAATTTTTAAGAACCGGGATGATGAAGATGGAGTCATCGTTCCAGAACCCAAGATGGAGGACGATACATTCAGCAAGCCAAAGAAGGAAAAGAAGAAAAAGAAGAGCCTATTCGGCGGATCAAAAAGCCCGTCTGCGGATTCGTCATCCAACTTTGCCTCCTCCACCGCAGACGGACAAATCGCGGACGATCTGACGCCTGCGGCCAAATTGGCCCGTCAACATACTCTTCGTACGAAAACGGAAGAAGCGCGAAGAGCAGCGGCGGCAGCTAGAGCCAATCGGCAAGCGCCTCCTGCTGCGGCATATGGGGATGAAAGTACGGTGCAAGCGCAGCGCCCTGAGCATCCCGTCAGCGATGTCGATGACGTCGATGCGGTTGCAGCGCAGCTTTCACAGTTCTCCCTACGGGGAGAAGAAAGCCAAAACGTAACCTCAGAGCACGACCAGTACGGAGATGCACCGGAGACCGTCGAGTATCAGCATGGCGATTACGACGAGGACGAGATGTCAGCTTACGACGATGCAAGCGAAGACGACGGGGAGTATGTTTGGGGCAGATCTTACCGCGACCGTTATGCGGTACCAGTCAGGGGAATCCTGAAGAGTAGGTTATGCCCTCGCGCCCATTCGCTCAGCCATACTAACCTGCACCTTATCAGGGGCGGTCACCTACGATGCTGGATCTCATCTCGGTCCGCCGCCGCATTGGCCTCGACCGCGAGCAAAGTCTTCAGAGAATGCTGATGATCGAGATATGGAATTCCCGTCCAAACCCTTCCAGCAAGATCCAGACATTGTGGACAGGAGAATGGAAAGAACTGCGTCGACCTACGATCCTTTCTCGCAATCTTTCTCGCCTTTCGAAAGTAATATCGATCGTGAACCTCTGGCGGACCGACTCAATTTCCCATATTCCAATCCTGGCCTGAATTCTTCCGCCCCCGTTTTGACCAGTTTCGATTCTCGTCCTGGAACAAAACCTCATCGATCGGTGACCTCGCCTCCGGTCGAAAAACGAAACATCAACTGGGCGCCTGAGTGTGCCATCTACCACACATTCCACGCGGAAGTGTATGACAGAAGGAGTGAACCAGCCACGTGTAATCGCTTGACGCCACAGTTGGCACAGCAGATCAAGGACGAGCTCAACGGTTTCAAACTAGAGGAAATGGACGTGCATCCCGCTTCAAGAATCCACACTCATTTCTTGTGAGTATTCTCATCGCGGATTGAATATCCCGGACGCTGACCTCTTGGCATTCTAGCGTATAATGGGATCCAATCGATCTTTAAAGCACATATCGTCATCGCTTGATACAGCTGGCTGCTGTCTGCGATCTCTAGCAATTGTAGCTTAAATAAACCCACGAGTCGCGCCATGTCCACGAATTTAGACACGGTAGTAGGAGCTGTAGCAATTGTGACGCAAGCCTGATGTATCACTGTACACATATACAGAATCCTTCCGTTGTAGCTTACTATTCGCATCGTATCCGGCAGACTCGAGAATCCGACTGTCGATTGAAGGTCCCTCGCCAGTCTCTTCGGTTTCAGCCAGAATAACAGAGAGATTCAACAATATGGGGGGAATGCAGAGGGCATGCATTCGCCAAGCGTGGCTCGTGATTTGGCTTGAAGCTGAGAGCGGATCGGAGGATTGCCTCTTCAACAACCTTGATGGCGTTTGATAACTCGTCGACAGGAAAAGATGCAACTCTGCGCCTACAACCGTCTCGAGAAATTGAGCTTCTTAATCGCTTTACCCCTTCGATAAATCTTCTGTGCCCTGTAAAGCAGAATTACGTGACAAGTGAGAGGTGACGGCTGTATAGGCGGAGTCAGTCAGAACATGGATTCAGGGTTCCGAGAAAACGGACAGGGTCCCGTTCGAGAAGCCAAGATGTAAAGTCGGCTTTGGTGAAAGGACTGATATGACAGGCCCCTTTCATTTTGTGGCTGCGATATTGCCAAGAACTTGAAGTCCTTTATCTGCATACGCACACCTTCGAAGCCTTCAAGAACCTCCGACTTGTCTAGAAAATCTAATCCTTTCGAACAACTAATGCTTGGGAAATTGGATCAAGGGAAACAACATATTCAGCGGCGGAAAGATCTTCAGGGTGTCCTGGAATCGGGGACGAGATAGCTGAACAATGTCCCTCGCATGGAAATCCTTTGTGCCCTACAGAGACAGATCTGACTCGGGTGAGGCTGAGAAGCTTCTCTTCTGGCGTTTACGATTTTCCTCAATGACTGTAAAGCTATAAGTGCTTGAATAAAGGCCTGCTTGTGACACCTGAGAGGCCTCGCGGAATTGTGCATATTGGTCACATTCTTAATCGCGCCAAAGCAGAGGCTCGCTTCCACCCGAATCGTTGGCATTGTGAAGGCTTCGCGCTCCCCGAAATAGGGCATGACATCGAGACTATATACAAATGAGGACCTCTTGAGGGCGATCACAAGATTCGCTAGTGACGACAGAATTGTTGAAGAAATCAAGTTCAAGTTTGAGGAACACGAATGTGAAGGGCTGTCTAACGCACTATGGTTGCACAGAACCAGTGCCGCTTTCAGAAGTCTGCCCGAAGGGATTCGGAAGAGAGTCAACCAAGTTCAAAGCGCGGCCAGCATGCTCGAGCATGAGTTTGCACAGGAAGCTAATTTTCCAGGGAAAGCCAACATAGAAGAGAAACGCAATGGGCTCTATGCATCGATAATAGATCTCCTTGATCGTTGCGACTCCGAGCTTGAGAAGGGTGAACCACATGCGTGGGTTGAAAGCAATCTGCTGAATATTTTGTTTCATCCGCCTCTTGCACCTGTACCGCTTTCCTGGAAAAACATAGCGAAGGCTCTCTGTCGAATATCATTTCGAAGCACTGGAGCGGAAAGCTCGCAAGATTCCGATCTGAACAGCAAGGCTACGCTTCCACCCTCTGCCGGAGCCTCTATACCAGAGGTAACATCTTCTACCGCTTCTGCGCGAACAGAGAAGATTTCCGGGATCTCGAATCCAGTCAGTCAAGAACAAAGCTGGGTCTCTGCTTCGACCGAAGCCTGTCTTCCGCCTGGCGCGACTTTATCTACAGCATTGCCTCCTGCCGAGTTTTCCTTGCAAAGAAAGCGGTGCAATTCCGAAGGAGCCGTCAAACAGAGAAAGTTGAAGCAGGATTGAAGTGGGTGTCATTCCGATGTTCTGTATGTCGAGATAGTTTGGTCCTTACGGTCCTTGTGTAGTATGCTATCCTGTCGCAGACCTTGGGTGGACTGTAAGGGATAGGGATCTCCGCCGCGATCGCGATATTTCCGGCGTCCCGCGTGTCTACTAGAGGGCACCTGATGAATTGTCTTGTGTTGCGCTGTCATCTACCCTGAGACGCTTCGGAATCGATATCGAGCACGTTACTCGAGCTGTCACCCCAACTGTTACTTGAGCAATTACTCGACGGTATGCATGCATTCGCCATCACTACTATAATCGCACTATCAGCGACAGTTATCAGATTGTTCAATTCGCCACCACAACCTTCAATTGCTTCCGTAGAGCGCGATCGACGCTCGTGAAGGTAGTACAGGTTTCATCAGGGTACACTGCATTCTCATTGTGTTCAGCCGCCTTGAATTCCTTCATCATCCCTATAATCCTAAAGTTACCTCAAGGTATAATACCATGGACTTCTTCGCTGATGACAAGTTTGCATCCACAAAGCCGAAAAGCGTCACAACGCGCAAAACGGTAGTTGTCCGGCCACCATCGCGTCCAGCTACATCGCGTCCTCAGTCGTCTGATTTTGCTTCAAGTTCCTCGCCGAGCTGGATCAAGCCCTCCAACAGCCGAGGAGGGACACCATCAGCACCTCCTAACAAGAGGAGAAAAGTTGCAGAGGAGGAGCTGACACGAAAGAAGGCACCAAAAGCTACAAAGCCACCTGTCAAGAAACGACCGGTATCATCAGCGACATCCTCGTCTGAAGATGAGGCTACTCCAGCGCCACAAGCCTTGTTGAACGGACCTGCAACAGATTTAGCACAACCTCAGCTGCAAGGGTCGTCTCCTGTCACTCGTCAAGTCTTTCGTCCAAATTGCATTCATTCGGAACACCTCGAGCAACATCCATCAATGTCGTCTACGGAATGGAAAGGCTACATCCCATCTACTTCCATCGTGGCTTCGAATTTGGGAAAATATCGTTCATGTAGGTTTATCGCATGCCTTCGAGCGATTTAGACTGTAATTCCTCCTGAACAATGTAGATTTCATGCAAGACGGGTTTGCCATCACCGATAATGTCGCCCCGGACGTCGAGCTATGTTATCCCGCCTACGGATGCTCAGAGAGGTGCGCGGTCTGATCACCCATTCTGATCTCCTGCTCATCAGTACCTCAGATTCCCTCTCATCGTGCCTCGGACCACAAACGAATATAATCCCATCGAAGATTTGAAGTCTGCCATTGAAGCCATGATTCTGGGTACGTAAAGCGCGCATTCGCTCCTCTTCACCGCTGATTGGCTTTCAAGTATACATCCCTCCGGCGCATGCACAGACTTTTGGTCGGGACGAACTGATGGCTCACAAGCGGCTCCTTGCGATACCAATCACGCATAATCATTCCGGATCTCCGCGAGGCTCTGCCTCACCCTTTACTCAATCTATATCGTCGCCTGCGCCAGGTACACCAACAAGCGCAGGTACTTTTAAGCCGGAAGAATCCATTTGGCGGGCTCTTCAGCGAGGATATAATCGACAAATCGGCCCGCTCTTTCGTTCAGCGGTCGAGAGATTCAACACCACGCTCTGTGCGATTCGCCCCGACATCGCGGCGTATCTCGCTCAACCGGAAGCGTGGCAGAGCCAGCTGACGGTGCAGATGTGGCAGACGCTTTGTGAGCTCGTCGGGGGACAGTGTTATCAACGTGTCGTTGGGCCTGAAGTGGGGAGTGTGCATGAGTACGAGCCGTTTAGTGATAACGTTTACGGAGAGTTGGAGCCAAAGTGGGTTTGACTTCATCGGACCCTACATTGTACCGCTGACGCCGAGAGAAAGATTCATAGCGAAAATCTTGCGAGAAAATCCTCTGGGACCGAAGAATGTTTTGTAAGTCTGGTCATGCAGAGAAGAACCCTAAACCCATTGATGGCAATGATGGTTATAGCGTCGATCTCGGATCAGGTGTAGGGAATGCTCTGGTGAACGTGGCACTACAGTCAGTCCATTACACCAGATGCTTCGGCTTTCGGGCTAACTTGCCGTCATCCGTGTAGAACCTCGGCAGCAAGCTACGGCACTGAGAGCATGCCCAATCCTGCTCGACTAGCAACAGCGCAGATCGCAGAAGCGAAACGAAGATGGGCTATGTGGGCTTTGAGAGGGACGGAAGATTGTCGAGCGTATGAAGCAGATTTCTGCAAGCATGAAAAGACACGCAAGGCTTTACAGGTGGCGGATCTGGTGGTGAGTATTCATGTGTTCAGGGAACAGGATGATGCTCAAATGAAATCAGCTGGTGAATAACTACGCGTTCACTCCGCCGCTGAATGACAAGTTGTCATTGTTATTCCTTGACCTGAAGGAAGGCACCAAGATAATCAGTTTGAAGCCATTTGTCAGCGAAAATTTCCGGCTCACAGAGCGTACAGTAAGCCTCACGCGCCCGCTTCGAACCACAATGCGCGGCTGACGCTTCGCCACAAGGCTACATCTCCGTTGGCAATTCTTAAAATGAAAGAGAAATGGTATACAGAAGGCAGTGTCAGTTGGACGAGCGAGTAAGTGGACTGATCAGTAGCGACGATACACATGAGTTAACATTGCCTCTGCAGAGGCGGAAGATACTTCGAACATACCATATCACGAAAAGCAGTCGAGAAGTTCTGGAAAGATCAGGTGGGACGATCGTCGCGCGCATCGAGAGCGCGATGATTCGGGCTCACAGCAAGATTGCATTAGCAGAGTGCGTACACGCCTGCAAACTTTGCGTATCTCAAGCTTTAGTGTAGTGATGACAAGCTGTCGATATGAAAAACGAGTGCTCGCGGTCAGAAATTCTGGTAAACCAGCTCGTAGACCGCTCGATGGACAACTGGTTCTCGAGGCATACATCGTTTCGGATCTACTGTGTCTATGCATACTGCGCTCTCGCATCGTCATTTATTTCGAGCGCAAGGGAACAAGGGAAGTACTTCCACGCTATTTTGACGCCTCTTTCTTGTAGACGATTCCCACATCATCGTGGCATCTTGACAAGCACTTCTTATCGATGCATGAGAGGAGCTACCTCGATGCTACGATATCTATGCTTTCATTCGATAATGACCGCAGAGAGTGGAATCTCCCTTTTCAGCAACTTGACGAAGACTGGACGGACCCCATACGGGACTCCAAGAGTTTTTCCATGATCCGGCTTTACTCCGACTTGATCCACGCCTTCCCCCTCATTCAGCCCTCCTGTGATCTTCAGTCGGTACTTGTTCAACAGGGCAGGCCACAAGCTCCCTCGCAAGATCGTGTTAGCCATCTTTTCACCGGGACACATATGCTTGCCAGATCCAAACAGATGAAATTGGGACTTCTTATGCAATTCGGGATACGGAGATGGTGTACCGTCTTCGGAAGCTAAGAAACGGCTTGGATTCCATTTACCTGGCTGGGGAAAGAGGACGGGGTCCTGATGCACTGCCAGAGGCGATGCTGAAACGAATCCCTTGGGAATGATGGTGCCATCCGGTCCAGCCAGGTCTTGAGTCGCATACCTTAGTGAGATTGCGTTTCCGTACAGTCTCCCAGTTTCCCTTACGCATGCTTCGCCTAGTGGCATGGCCTTGAGCGGGTAAGTGCCATCATCAGTGCACGGATTTTGAGCGATCTCGGTCTCGAAAGCGGACAAGAAGTCTGGATTTTGGAGAAGGTGCAAGATAGTCCAGCCGAATACGCCTGCCATATTGGCATGTGCGGTGATGAAGTACGCGGCCTGGAGGTCATGTTCGACCTTTTGTCAATATCTTCTCTAAGGCTGGAGGCAGAAACTGAACAACTCACAAAATGTGCGGTTAGTTCACTGTCGGTCCCTACGGAGCCCTTGTCGCCGTTCGATACCAGCATAAAGGACAAATAGTCCTCGGACTCTCGACAATTATCCAGGTCGTTTAATCTGTCTTGAACCTCGGCCGTGAGTAAATCCTGCAGAGAACTTCGAGCACGTAGGATACCTCGGCCCGCAGGAGTTGCCCATAAAGGCAACAATCTGGACCAGGGGCTCGTCAGGCCTTGCTGCAATCCTCTCATAATAGCGGAAAGTTCGCCAAAGTGCGCTTCAGCGAAGTCTCGGCCAAAACACGTCGTAAAAATCACTCGAAGGAGGAGATCCGAAGATTCGGCAAAGAGGTCGACGTTGTCACGCGACGCCCATTCATCGAAGGTCGGCTGTGCTATGTTCATCGACAGGCTTGCGATGTTCTGCTGACGGGCGGGTGGATTGCTGCCTAGACTCATCGAAATCTATGAGCGCCACTGGTTGATGCTTCTCGCAAAGCCCTTACCGAGTCGAATAGTTTTGGAAACTTGAAGTGGAAGTCCATGCTCAACGTGGGCGCCAGTGATTACGCCGCAGCTGAGTGCCGGAAGAGTTTGATACGCGCTGGCCTCTTCTTCTGGCAATTCTTTCAGCAGCCAGTGGTTCCACTATTTCCAAAGTGCAACTTTATTTCTGCATCATGCCTTGAGACGCCTTGTCACACGTACTTTAGGACCAACAACGAAGGTAATTTTCATCAAGACCAGATTGACCCGGAAGACGTCTCCCACCAGTCGCTTTTGTTTTAGGAGGAATTCTAGAGGGTCTGCTCCCCACTCGATCGCATTACCCAACCAGGGTATCGACGACTTTGCCCACGGAATTGTGTTTCCACCGCGACCAGGTCGAGTGTTGATTAAGGCGACGGCGCACACGCATGCAGTCAGAATGGGGAAAAAATCAAGCATTGCGCCTATGGTTTCCATATTCAGTCCTGTAAGTTTACCGATCAAATGACATGAGAAGTGTCTGATGAGTTGAAGGTGGCAATGACTTCTGACGAGTTTCACATGAATTCAAGCCAAGGAAACACCATTTACAAACTGGCGTACTTATATAAGACAGGCGATGCCCCTCCTGCAATAGTCTAAGAATTGGCAGCGAATCGACGGACAAAGCCTAAACAAAAGGATCAAGGGCTCGTACACTTTGTGATAGTTAGCTGAATGTGAGCGTAAGAAAGGGGTCGTACCCCTGTACAATGTATAGTCTTAGTAGAATACACATTCCTGATCTCCCTTTATCGGTCACCTTTGTGTTTGCGTTGCCGTTGCGTTTTGCCCATGCAAATGATCACAAGCAAGAGAGGGTGATATTGTAGGCTATGATCGGTCTTCTGTCTACTGGTGAACACTTCACGTCAAAGGCGAGCGTTCAATACACTCAAAGACAACAGCCTAGATAGCAAAGCGACAAAGCATAGTCAATTTGTGAGCATCGAGCTTGGCGCAAGCTCACGCTACGGGTTAGCCTCGGGACTATATCGCTGCGCCATAGATGCGCGAATCTGGGCGGTCATTGAGGAAACCGCACGGAGGTGCCAGACATTGGATAACGTTTCCATTTTTCCATTGCTTGACTCATACAACATCATTGAGGGCTGACTTGGAAAAAAATCTCAGCGTACCTGCAATAGACGAGGAAGCTTGCTACTAAACACCAGAACGAAGGAAAACAGTCAGTTCTGTTCATCAAGAGGTGAAGAAGGCAAAAGAAATAATGAGGCAGGTGAAAGGATCAGAGTGGAATTGTTTGCGTTGTTTCCGGAGATTTAATCTCATGACAACCTTTTTGGCAGTCTCGAGGTGAGCTGAGTAATTGTTTCATCATACGTTTGATGTCGTTGGTGGGGGAAACGAAGGAGAGCAAGGCAAGGTAGAGCAAAAGAAAAAGAATGCTCACCATTAACCCTTCTTGCCGACCTCAGTATTCCTGCAGCCAGTGTTCGTCGTAACAGTCCTCTTCGCTAATCTCAGCTTGAACATGGTGGGATGTGTTCGCAGATCTCGTGAGTAAGTATTCGGGCAACTGCTGAAGCTCAATCCGCGCAGTGAACGGTGAGTCTTATACCATGGCAGAGTGTCAAGCAAGAGCGAAACATTGCCAGTCGATCGAAAGCTTTGACTAGCGCGAGAGCTAGCGCAACACGGGCTAAAAAGAGGCGCATCTCGCCTCCCACCTTTGCAGTCCTTGCCCCTCTCCCCTTGGTTTTGATAAACCGCCCGTCAGGGACAGCTGCCACGATGAGACGCACAAGTATGCCTTTATATCGTTACACAACCCGTACAATCGCTGCTATTGTCCATTATGATCACCTGCTCAAATTATACTATCCTCCATTTCGGCGCATGCCTTATTCTTCCATTTTCAGGTTGAGTTTCCGACCCTCCGTCACCGTGGGCAATGTCGATCCCTGGCCATTCTGCGCAGCCTTTTTCCGCCTCTCCATCTCTGCGCGATACTTGGATTCGGACATCAAGCTGCCGTCCGGATTGGTGGGGAGAGGATGCTTCAGCGCACATTCCGCGCCGGACTCGGTTTTGTCTGAAATGGCGCCTTGTGAGCGAGGTATCAAGTGAGATCAGCAGTATGATGCTTACGATGACGGGAGAGTGCGTCTAATCTGGCAAAGGTCCGATTACAATTCTCGCAAACAAAAGGCTTGATGCCGATATGTAGCTGCATATGCCGCTTGCAATCGTGTTGCCGCGCGAAGCCTGGAATGTTAAACATCAGAATGCCGGATACGCCAGCCGCTCTCCAATCGCGCCGGACTTACTTTTATCGCAACCTTCGAATGTACATTTGTAGGGTCTCTCCTCGTTGTGAGATCGAATATGACCCTTCAGATTGAATTGCCTGGATACCATGGCTCAGCCCTGGTCACTCGAGTAGCCATTTCAAACTTACCGTGTAAAAGTGCTACCACATCCAGGCACCGGACACTCGAAGAGGCCATCACTGGTCCGTCTGCCTCGCGAAGCGACCTCGGTTGCCGGAGTTGTCACCTTGGCTCTGGGTATCTTGTTGGAACTAGCCCGTCCGCCGTCATTAACAATCTTAGCGCCTCTACCCCTCCTACCACTGTTCCCGCTCGCGTCTGAGCCAGAGTCTTGCAAGGAATATGTAGATCTTGCCGGTGACACATGGGGCGACTGTTGAGGATACGGAATGCTGTCATTGATAGGTGGGCGAGAATATGGCGAAGACGCTCGCGGCCGAGACGGGCTGTTACTTCTTGAACCGCTCCCGTTGCTGGCGAGACTGCTCCTCCTAGAGGAAGATTGGGGCTCGGGAATAAGCCATTGTTGGCTAGTATCGTGGAATCTCATCAGCTGGGTTAGACTTGAAATTGAAACCTACTGACCTAGAAGGATCCACCATATGTGCGGGACGTCCCCAATCTTCGCTTTTGACCTGACGGCGATGCTGACCGGCAACAGATAATCGGACACTATCTCGTTCACCTGGGTTCGCCATCGATGTCAGGAGCTCATCGAAATTCTCTTGCTTAATGTTGCCCGCTGAGCCTCCTGCCATACGCATTGCCGATGAGTCACTGGTCTTGGCACCCATCAGGGCGGAAGCTCTCTCTAACCGGGAGTCGAATGAAAGGCGTCTTCCATCGTTGGTGACAATGAAATTCGCGCCGATTGCTTCAGGTCCTGGCACGACGCCTAGCCGCGGCACATACACTGGCACGCCGTTGGCGCCCATGTATACCATCCCTTGCATTTCGACAGGGGCGGACCCGGCGCCAGGAGTGGAAGACTGGGAAGACATGGTCGATTGGCCCATGAGCATTCGAGGATCAATGCTCACGTCTGGATGTGCCTGTTGCAGCCATTGCTGCTGTAGATCCTGTACGGCGTGATCACTGACCATAGCCGAGATTGCCCCTTCCGATCTTGTGCGTTGGCGAAGCGTCGGCACGGTCATAATGTCGTTGATGAGACCATATTGAGCTGCTGCGTCGGCCATGTCGCTGCAATCCTGGCTAGTCGCTTGGGCCGGGGGGACCGCAGCATTGTTGGATGTCACGGGAACATAAATACCTGCATGAGAAGCTCGCCTTGACGGACCTTGAGGCGCTGGAATGGTGCCGGCGGAAACTTGAACGGAGGCGTTTGGCTGTTCATGCTGGGCGCGCTGATTCTGCTGAGCTTGAATGGCGAGTTTCTCCCATATGCCTCGCGCTTCCCGCAAGCCGCTTGTTGGCGTGCTGGGAACGATGTTGATGCTAGGACCGCCGGGACCGATAGGTGAAAGAAAGGCTCCACTACCAGGGTGTCCGCCCGCATTCCCTCCTGTCGGAATCCCCAGCGTCATCTGACCTGGCTGATATGGGTAGCTTGTCGATGCATCCGACCGCACGCCGAGCCCGGCACTGTCGCTCTTCAGCATTCGACTCGGGAAAAGCGGAACCGCTTTGACCGAGGGTGAGGGCGAGGAGCCATCCGGAATGAATAGTTGTGGTGGTGAATGAGGTTTGGCTTGTGGACCGCTGAGCGTCTTGACTCGTCGAGGTTGATTGAATGGCGGTACAGGTGAATTGGACCGACTTCCACCTGAACCGGGCGAGGAAGCAGAATGCGTTTGGAATGGCGGCATTGGAAACCCTTCCATGGACTCCAGTGTTGCCGAACGGGTAGGAGGAGCATGGTTTGCGACACTCGAGGAGTCGCGAGGTGCTGAATTATTCGACACCGAAACCGATGAGGAAGACGAAGGAGTACGGGTAGTGGACATCGCGCGACTAAATTCTGAAGCACCAGAGGTTTCGAGAGATGTCACCCGTCGCAGACCTGTTTGAGGTAATCGAGCCGATGCACCTTCCGAACCCGTGCTGTCGTTCACTGAGTTCGTCATCGACGAAGGCTCCGCGAAGAGAATTTGATCTGAAAGATTCGCGGTGGAGCCGGAAGCCGCAGCTGATTCGGTGGAGTCGACCTGCGCTTGCCATAGGTCGCCCTGCGAGATTTTCTGCTCGTTTCCTTCGATAGTGGTCCAAATGCCAAAGACTGGCTCCGCTTGCGCCGACATCTCGCCGGTCTTATCGAATTCTTCCAATATACTGCCCTTACTGGCTGCAACAGACTGATGGTTCTCCCCAGACGTATCCATATTCACAAATTTGGTCTCGAACAGACCGCTCGCTTCCTGACCTTCAAATGGGTTGTCGGTTAACTGGCCCAGACCCGTGACCGACAAGAACTGATCTTCCAGTCCTTCCAAGCCTTGCACAGAGCCGGCATACGAGGATGCGGCCGAAGCATCTCGCTGATGGCTATGTCGGCGTACCATGGCTTCCACAGCAAGATTTTGGGGAACGGATCGATTGAAAGCGGGAGTGTTATATTCGCTGTGTAGCTGCAATTGCGCCTGGAATTGCGCTTGAGCAATCGCTCGGGCTTGTAAATCCATGTCCTCTGCCGACATGGGCACAAGCTGCTGCGGAGCCAACAAAGGTGAAGGGCCAGGAGAGATATTGCTGGGGTAGATGTGCGGCGACCGATACACGGTGAATTGATTTCCCGGTATTTGCTGAAGCTGTTGCAGTTCCAGATATGAATTTGCTTGATCCAGATGAGGTGCAGTCTGCGACACTCGGAAGCCCTGAGCATGCGAATCCCCAAATCTGAAATCCGCCTGCCCACCCATGCGACTTGCATCGTTCCCCAGGGCCATAGGCGGCGCAGAAGATGGACCAAGGCCATAGTCGTATTCAAGATCACTCAAGCCGATAGAGGGCCGACGATGTAGTAGCTGGGTGTTTTGCAAGTCGATCGCGCCTTCCATAGTCGCATTTGGCAGCCAAATTCCCGGATCTTGTGTAAACATGTGCGTAGGTATACGCTGTTGAGGTCCCTGTTGCTGCATTCCCATCATCGCGCGAAACATGGCTGCCTGCTGCGCCTCTGAAAGCGGTCCCGACCCAGCTGCCATGCCATACAGAACTTCGCTTTGATCAGAATTGTTGCGACTGTGCGCGTTCAATTGTCCCTGGAGGTCTTCCTGGCGAGATGAAAGTAATCCCTGGCTTTGCAGGTACGCCATCACGCGGTCTTGATTGAGAAAGCGAGGATCCTTTTGGTGGGCTCCTGTCTGCAAATCATATAGCTGCTTTTGCTGTATATCACTGCTCGAGGGGATATGCTCCACGTGTTGCCGTTGCTGAGAATGACGAACTTGCTGAGGCGTCTGTGATGCAACAAGATGATCAGATCAAGCCTCATTCTTCATGAGGTCTGACTCACTATCTCGCCCTGAGTCAATGCAGAACGTCCAGCTACCGCTTCCGTGTTCTCCGAGCTCCTCCTGCGATCGCGCGGCAACGATCCAGTTCCCGAAAGTCTTCGGCTGTGCGTTCCTCCCGATGACGGTGGGCGTTGAGTAAGGCTGGAAGCGGATGGCGCCTTCTGATCTGAGGCGAATTGCTGCTGTGCAGATGACTGTTGATGAAACATCGAGTGGCCGATTCCACTTATTGGGCTCTGCAAGGTGTCGAAACTCCCCATTCCCCATATGCCTCCTGCGCTTATGGGATTCCCATTACCTCCATCGGCTTGTTCGTTGAGTAGTGTTTCGAAATCAGGCGTTGTGCCCATCGAGGTGTAGGAAGATGTTGTGTCCTGTCTGCGTTGATTCTGGCCGTTGGCGCCGGAAGACGAAGGTCGTGTCTGGCCGAGAGCGAAATCTGGCGGTTGACCAGATTGAGTCGTCGGGTCTGTCATACTGTTGCTGTGCGGTTGGCCTATTCTGGATCCGTTTCGAGTCCGAGGCCTTGAGGCACTTGGAGCTGATCGGCGTCTTTCCTTGAAATGTCTTTAGAGGAGTTCCGTACGTTGCGCTGGGATGAAAGCCAAAGTGATCGAACTGTGGCAGCTGCCGTGACGGGAGAGCAGTGGATTCTGATGCGGAACGTCGATTAGACGAAGATGATTATGATTTCAATAGCGTCATCCGACGGACTTACTTGTAGACACCACCAGGGTATCAGTAAGACCAGACTTTTGCCCTCGCTGCCGCCTCGTCGCAGCCCGCAAGATCTTCCTTTTACGACACCCTTTTCCCCTGAACTTCCGATCACCTCACCAAGAAAGGTCTCCGTTCAACTCCGATACAGCGTCGCGGGTTGTCCTGAGTTTCAACTTGACCGCTTTTCGACTTGACGTGTCGATGATGCGAATGTTACCCAGCCTGCAGCAATCGCTTAGCAGGACCACGAAGTCATTCGGTCGATCGATTCCGGGGCTTTGCGAATTGTTCCAGTCGGCCCAAGTCCTCCTATTTCGCTTATGCAGAGATCGCAAGATGATATGCGATGCGCAATGTCTTCCTTGATAAGAGCGGGATGGCCAAAGACTTGCAGCCTGGCGATGGACCTCTCAGCCCAATTCAAGCGAGCTGGCTGGCTCATACTGCATCCGGAAGAAGATGATCTACGATTTTGGCGCTAAGGATTCGGGCCGTCATTGTCACCATGCGCGCGCGCGTGGACCATTCAGATCTGGAGGCGGGGCAACTCAACCCAATACATATCTGATTAATCCACTTTCAGTCTGCCCGCCAATTCGCCGCCATATGCGCGCTGTACACTTCATGTCACATAGGTGTGATCCCACTGGCGGATCGACATAGATACACCCCATATATCAAGTCAACAAGCAGGCAGATTGTCGTCTACGTTAATATATACCCCAGACCCCAAAACTATTCGCTCAAGCCCCGGCATCTCCTTCGTGCCTAATGCTCCTTGTTGATGTCGACGAAAGTCTGTGCTAGGTCTCTCAGAGCCACATAGACCGGGTTGTCAAGGCCGCCCATCACGCTCTCAACGGACTCGGTCAAGACGCCCTGCCCATCGCGCATGCTGTTTTCTGACTCGGGAAGACCGTCTGTACCCTTAAGGAAGATCTTGAAGCAGTCTCCCGTAAATTCGTACGGCGTACGGACGAGTGTTGGCTCGGAAATGTTGTCGATTCTGGGACGCATGAGGTGAGAGAATAGTTTGTCTGGTTGCAAGCCGCGGCGGTGCTTGGCCAGAATTGTGTGCAGGAAAGCAGGCTCCGGGTGGAAAGCCGCGTCGTGGCGTTTGCTCCAAGGCGTTGTTCCCCACTAGCGGCGCAACAAGTTAGTCTACGTTGGTTGGGAGTAGCTTCAGCAAGACTGGCACATACCTGGATCACTGCAAGTGCGCACACCGAACTTCCCGATCAGCGATTGCCCGTGTTGGACTGAGATGTACTCACTGCTGTGACCACAAAACTCATCACTGTCATCACCATTTTGCGTCTGGAAGCCACCAGTTGTCGCGAAAATCTTGGGAGCTTGCTGGTAGGGCAATCCCAAGGCATAGAAGGAATACCGGAACAAGTCCTTGTCACCGTATCCGAGATCACCATACATTTCTTGATGTGTGATCATATGATTGGCGAGGTGTAATACGGCGAGATTCAAGCCGTCATTGCCCCGTTTGTCGAAGACAACTTGTCCTAGAGTCGGGTGTTAGGATCCGTGGACCAAAGGCTGGTCCCGCATTCTCACCCGTTTCCGCAGGCCAATGCTCATCTGAGCACGGTCGGCCGAGGATTCGCCAGATCGCATTGTCGGCTAAAGGATTGTCAGACGAATATGCGCCTGCAAGAAGGACTCGGAACTCAAACTTACGATGATCCTTGTACAGATCCGGCCAGAACACGGATCCGCTTTCCTTGTATTCGACCGAATCAAAGTGAGTAGCGGGGTCTATGAGAGGAATGTTGTCCTGTTGGCATTCATGAGTCAGAAGAAAAGCTCAATTGTGCGTCCATGAATCGACTCACACTGTCCATATAGACGAACTCTGTGAAGTCTGAGGTGATGAAAGCCGCATTTTTGATATCTGCAATCCGGTAATAGCATGTCAATGACGCAAACAGAGAATGACATGCAGCGACTTACGCCAGCTCTTGCCGTCGGGTCGCTTGCCCTCGTACTGTGGCCGGATCTCATAAGTTAGGATCACCCCCATTTCTGCATCAGCCGCGCCTTACCGATATGAGCTTGACATCAAAATTGTCTGTGAAGAATTTCCTGGTCTCGGGATCCTGCATCTCGTCCGGGAAATGATACAACTCGATGGGCAGCTTGCAATTGAGCACGTTCCGCAGCATGTCGAGCTGGATCTGCATTCGTTTCAACGTCGACTGATGAAAAAATGGTACGGCGTGAGCACATGTTTGGAGTTGAGGAAAGTAGACTTACGCCCTCACCGCCAGTCAAAATGATCCCTCGTTTGACGCTGCCTCCACGATCCTTCAGATAGTCTGGAGTCCATACCAAATGATCTCCGCTTGCTTCCACATCTTTGAGGTGAGAAATCATGGCATTTCGGTATCGCCGCACGTCGTCCTTTTTGATGGCTTCCCACTGACTCTCCTTGCCATCGTGGTAAAAGTAGGCTATTCATGCGCATGTATCATGATCAGCTGTTATAATCCACCGGAAAAGTGACGTACTATTTCTGCTGTAGGTGTAGAATGGACAACCATGACGGCAGAGCGTTTCATATTGCCATTGGTCCAAAGCAGGCCTATCCAGCAAATTTCTCAATCTGGCGTCCAGACTGACCATTTCTTGCTTCTCCTTCCAACCCATATTCCGATAGACGGCATTGCTTAGCACCCGATAGCCATGATCTACGATTTCGGGTTGTGTAGCATGCAATAGTGATGCCAGTATGATCAAGACAAACGCTACGAGCGCTGTATTTCTTGCAGGCTTGGATCGAAGGAATCGCTTCATCGGGGACGGATCGTAGCTTGTTGATCCGCCTGCTGCATAAGGGTACGCCGCTGCTACCGGCGGCGATGTTGATGTTCCACGAAAGTTGCCTTCCCCCGCTCTCCAACGGCTCTCGTCTGCCATCTCGACTCGTTCCGCTTGACCGATCTCGGGAACTTGCTCCTGGGGAACTGGCGTCGTCGACGTTCCCGGCTTGTCGAATTGATCCTGAAGCTGTTGATGCTGATGAGCGTCACTACCAGCCACCATCGGCATGACACTCGACGATGCAGTCAGGGGAACCCATTCCGAGGTGGATGTCCGTGGGGAAGGATGTGATCCTCGGCGCATAGTCGAGCTGACGAAATGGTCAAGAGAAACCTCCTGAGGCGCGATCTGCTTATGCCGAGGCACTTTGGCAAGAGCTTTGACGACGTCGGCGAAATTGGATTCTTCAATTCGGAAGGGAATGCCAGCAGCGTGTCGGAACAATCCGACTGCTTTAGGTTATCGATTATCCGACTTGGCGCTTCGGTATCATTAGTAATTAATTATTCATTAAGCGCGCAAGGGATAGAGGTCTGCTTGGAGACGCTTGCTCGAAATCCTTCGGGTCCCGAGCAGTAGGTAATTATGCCGCTATACAGGCCCGCGCATCTCAGTCATTAGCAACACGCTCTGTGAGGACGGAAGCTTATAACTGCTTTCTACATCGTGCAACCTCGCAACTATACTGGTGAGCCGTTCAAACCAAGAGTCGTGTGAATATCATCTGCCAAGACGCGCCGGGCCCAACGACGATTTATCGAGAGCGCAAGCGAGCTATGATATGCTCGCCACGACCTTGGCGACAAAGTCATGCTGAGACTGGCAAGTGACTTGGCCAGTCGACACTCTTGGGTGCCCTCCTTCTGCGGGATGGCCACTGGTCTGTTGACCGTCGACGCAATCAGAATGAGCTCTCGACATACACGCACATCTGCTCGAGCGCTACAATCAAGCATGACGGACGACCTTGTGACCTTTCGATTTGTTTGACGATTCCTACAGATTCCAATTTACAACGCGGCGCCTCCCTTGCTGAGGAAGGTGTTGAGCATCTGCAGAGCTTCCTTGGGCTATGAAAGTGAAAAGTAGTCAGCGAGTCGAGAACGACGTGCGAAGAGCACCAGAGGCTCACCTTGTCGTACGGAACCATGTGTCTGATCCCAGAAAAGGACTCAACCAATCAGCCATCGCCTTTAGCAATAAAGAGGCGAGACTTACCCTGCTCCGTAGACCGTCGCAAACGTCAACGGTCCATGGCTCTTGGTGATTCCGGCCTTCTGTCCATCCACGGTCCACGTCCTGAGCGACTCGGCCGTGAAGCCTTCCTTGCCCGACCACTGCAGCGTCTTTTCGACCATGGCTTGGTTTCCGATGTAATTGCAGATCCTGTCGAGGTGACCAAGGCATGAGTCACATTGAGCCTTTGCGCGCGCCTGTGAGGCCTCGAGACGTAGACTTACCAGTCATTGGTGCCGACGTAGATCAGGATCTCGATATTCCTCTCAAGGAGCCCAGCGAGGTGCCTGCATTACGAGGTTGCGGGTCAGACCAACTCTGACGAAAAGCAGCGCTGACACGTACAGCCACGTCTTGTGCGATTCATCGAGCGAGGCGTCAAAGGCCGCATAGACCTTGTTATTGCACGACGAAAAATGCTTTGGCGCCGAAGCGTCGACGCCGAGGAAGGTGCGCAATTCGGGCAAGTCCATGTACTTGGTAATATTGCCGGTGATCTCGCCGTAACAGAGGCCGTCTGCCAGTTCCGCTTCCGTGCAAGACATGGAGATGTCGTATCTGGCATGCATATCGTCAGCGTGACGGACAAAAATACCCCGCGTCCCTATGAATACCGACGGATTCAGTTTCATATCAAAGAACGGCGTCGACACGACCGTCGCGCAGTATCCCATCGCAGCGAAACAAGCGTCCTTGTCCGACCGGTAGATACACTCTCGCTCGAGCATTTCCTCGCAAATCGGAAGGGTGCGCGCCATCTTGACGCAATTCTCGATCGAGTTGAGGGGCGCTTCCTGGCCCGGACGAGAGGGCAGGTTGGCGCACTGGTAGGTGTAGTATGCGGGCAGCATGGTATCTGCCCTGGACTTGGTTACCTTGGCGGATTCAAGCAGCGCAGATTGGACTTACACAGATCGGTCAAACCGTTGCCTATCAAGACACCCTTCAAGTTGACCGGCTCCAGTCCGTGCTTGACGAGCGCCTTGTTGCCGTCGAGAATGGCCGAAGCAAAGAGCGGCAAGTACCTGCCTCCGTACGATTCGCCTGACATGTAGTAGTCCCGGCCCTGGAACTCTTTAAACGTCTGGAAAAAGATACTGATGAATGCTTGAATGTCGACGGCTGCTTCCTCGGTGGAAGACGTCGTTTGGCCGTGCTTGCCATAGCTAAAGCTAACCCCGATAGGCTGCTCGATGAAAATGACATTGGCCTTGTCATTCCACGAATCCGGGTTACGCTGCGTTCCGTTGATGTGGCTCGGATCGACGATCGAACATGGTCCGAGCTCCATGAAGAGTCCGAGGGAAGACGAGCATCCGGGTCCGCCGTTGATCCACGTCAGGACGGGATCCTTGGCCGGGTCTGAACGGCTCTCGAAAAAGTAGAAGAACAGGTCCCGGCCGTGGCCCGTGTTGATGTAGCCCGAGTAGGAGCGCACATCCGGGTCGCACCAGCCCGTGGTCTCCTTGATCTTGACCTTGTGACTCTGCGAGAGACAGCTGTCAGCGTCCATTCGTGGATGCCAAGGCCACCAAGATGCTCACGGGGAACGCCGCATGCGTCAACTCGACAAACTCTGTCCCGACCGACGACAGCCTCAGCTCGGAATCAGCCGTGAGCGCTGCCTCCGGAAGGACATCGTGTTGCGCCGGTCGGAGCGGGTTGAGCGGGACCTGTGCTGCAGCGACGCCTGCGGTGGCGCAGGCTGCGAGTGCTGAAGCGATGATTTGCCAGCGCATGTTGGGATGGACGATGGGGGATGGGAAGCGGGTTGTTGGGGTGGGGAGGGGCGCGGGGTGGACGTGTGCGAGGGCGGTATGGTATATACGCTGGGCTGAGAATGAGGACTGCCAAAGATAGAAACACGCTCAACCGCATGCAACCCCGTCGGGCGAGGCCGAAATCAGCAGGCGGCCCAAGATATGACGTGTTTTCTTATCCGCCACCGGGGGAAGTGATTCAGCCCATGATCACGTTGACAGCCATCTGCCATTTGCGAGAGCGAGACAGACAGACTCCAAACAAGATCGTACCATCGACGCAAAGGTTGGCGGGATTCGGAGCGAGATGCGAACGGGAATCAAGATCAAAAGGCCTGAGAATGTTCAGCTGGAACGCGCGAAAAAGACGAGCCATGGTCGGATACTGGATCTTGATCCGGACGCCCGACGTCTTGCTGCCATCGCGCAAGGGGACGCACTGCTTCTATATAGGAATCTCATTACAGGGTCCTACTCTTGAAAACCATCCACGCTTCGCCTGGCGTGGATGAAATCGCCCCGAAAATCCTCAAAGCTAGATTCATCACTCAAACCGGCCCGCGCGATAATGAATTCGCAGTGGTCGTGCTGCGATGAGTCGATTTGGGTACCTTCCTGCCGTCATATCAGGTCGTGTTCCGAGGCTTTAACACTTGTTCAAATACGATCCGTCTTTTCATAGTTGATGGCGTGCGAACAGTCAAACCAGCGCATGGCATGTTGACATTTGCCGGTTCTATTCCAAGCTTGAAATGTGAGCTCGCATTGTTGCTCTGTCATTGCTCATTCGTTTGCGGGCGTTCTACCTTGCCCTGCCAGATCAGTGTGCCCGTCTATGGATGATACTCTCTCTCTCTCAATGTGTCTTGACTGTTGGCTAGCCTGCTCGAGAATGGCCAGCGGCGACCGAGTGCCGTGTCAATCTCCTCTAACAGCGCCCTCAACGCGCGAAAACGCGCGGGGGCGGGCGATCGACGGGGAAACGGCGATTGAAGCGAGCAACATCACTCGTCAAACATCATCCCAACCTTCCCCCCCCCATTGCCGCGCCATTCCCCATCACCACTCTCCACCATGGTATACCTCTACAAGCCCTACCCGGCACTGCCAGATATACCTGCATCGTCCCCGAATGGCTCCCTCACGGCACCGGGCACAATCGCCGTCGTTCTCCCGAGCTTGGCGCCCATCGTCGACATTGCCGCATCCCAATGGGCCGCGGGCGAGTTGCCGGATGCGCAGCGGATAAGGAGGGAATGGTGGGGTGATGGAACTGAAGTGGAGGGTAAGAAGAAGCAAGAGGAGGAGCAAGAGGAGGAAGTGGAAGATGGGGAGATTGCCGAGGAGCCGGTGACGAGCCTGGGGGAAGGGGGAAAGGAAAAGGAAAAGGAAAAGGGCAAGGGCAAGGCCGTCGATGCGGATGAAGACGTTGCAGTGCCGCCAGTCTTGACGAGGGCACATTACGCGCCGAGGGTCATTGCGCTCGCCAAACGACTCGCCGCGCGGAGGGGCGTCAAGCTGTGCGTCGATCCCAAGGCCGTCACGGACCTAGATTCCCCTCCAACAATAACATCGACAACAGCAACTACTACAACAAAACCACCGTCTCCACCACCTCCACCATACCCTCCCGCGACACCTCTTCCGACCGCATCCCCGCTCACGATCAAACCACCTACTCCCGAAACGCGCGAGCCCACGCCCTCGTCATTCAGCGATAGCCCGACGGCGGCCGCGCACCCGCATCCGCCGCTCGGGAAGGGGATGCGTGGACGTGCGCGCGGGAGGGGCACGGGTCGATGGGCGGGACATTGGCAGGCCAAGGCGGCGAGGGAGGCGGCGGCGGCGCGCGAGGCCTTGAGAGCGGGGCAGGTCCCGGTGGTGGGGGGCAAGGTTGCGTCGGGTGGGGTGGGCGTCGAGGCGGAGAGGGAAAGGGAGGAAGGGCCCGAGGCGGAGAAGCGGAGAAAGCGAGAGGTCGGAGTGGCGTTGGGCAATAGTAGTTGGTGGTGAGTGTCGGTCGTGCGGTGGGTAGCGGGTTTCCGCGCGATCACGGCTGAAAGCTTGGTCAGGAACCACCTCTTGATCGAAGCGCGGAAACAGCGTGGACCGCAGTGGGACGACAATACCGAGATGTGAGTGGCTTGTTTTTCCTCTCTGCCGTCTTCGGCTTCCGATCTGACGAGAGTCCCATCGCAGGTACCAAGTCGACCGCGGATCAGCATTGTATTACCAGTCCACGCGATCGCCACCCAAGTCGCCCATCGAGCTTCCGTCTGCACTGCCGCCACCGGACGTGACCGTTTCACGCGTACCCATACCGCAACCATCGCCTGCGAGTCCGCGTGTGCAGACTCGACCGACATCGTCAGGCAGGGGGAGCATGGCTCCTCCGCCGCTGCCCATCCTCACCCCGGCAAACGTGGCGTCCTCTTTGCCCGTTGCTCCCTCGCCTAGCTTTCCGCGCGTTAGCGTTCCGCCTGTAGCAGAGTCACCGGTGATCAACCCGGCTGGCAAACAGACAACGTCACCGCTTCTCGTTACCCGTCCGTCTCCCGCCTTATTTCCCAACGGCCTACCCGAGCGTTCGAGCCAGCCACCGCCACCACAGCCACCGTCGTCGCAGAATCCGATGGACGTGCCGCAGATGGGCGTTCCGCTGCCGATGTCTATGCCGATGCCAATGACTGTGCCCGTGCCCGACGAGACGGGTATGAATGCGGCGCAGCAGCCGTCAGAGGAGACGCTCGCGCAGGCGCGGCTGCAGCAGCAGCACATTTTGCAACGGCAAATGCTCGCGGCACAGCAGGCGCGCGGACAGACCCTCACCCCCGGCTCGGCGCCGAGCGGCACGCCGGGTGTGGGCGGAAATGTGGGGACACCGATGGGTCTGCCGAATAATCTCAACCCGGCGGCGGCGGCATACCTTCGTCAGCAAGGAATGACGCCGCAGCAGATGATTGCGCTCAACATGTTTGCTGCACAACAGCGCGCACAGCAGAATGCTCAGCAGCAGCAGCAGCAACAACAGCAGCAGCAGCAGCAGCAGACAGGCTCACCGGCGCCCAATCAGTCTCCAGGACCGAATCAAGCCATGCCGAACCGCCTGCCGCCACACGTCATGGCACAACTTGCCGCCCAGGGATTCCCGAATGCCGGTAATCCGGCGGCGGGCGGCGGCAGCGGCATGTCGAGCGATCAAGCCCGGGCGATCATGCAGATGCAAACGGCGCTGTACCAGCAGCGGATGCAGGGGCAGAACCAGGGCGGCCTCGCGCAGGGACAGAGGCCCGGGTCGTCCGGCGGGGGAATAAGCGGGATGATGGGTGGAAACATGCAGGGCATGGGTCCACGGTGAGGAATTTTCTTGTATGTTGTCTGTCTCTCAGGTATGAGATTACCGATATGACATCAGAAGTGGGAAGACTCGGGCGGTGATAGCCAAGGTGGGCGAGCAATGTTGGATCAGACCGGAGGATCGCACCGGTGATTGTTGGCTAGACCAGTCCTAAACTGCAGATGTTTGGTGACTGCCGATCTTCTGGGCCTGAACGAAAACTTGTTGCGCTTTCTAAATATGCTTGGCATCTGTACAACTTTTATTCTCGCTTTACTGCGTGGCTCAACGTCGGCAGAGCGTCGGTCTCGCTTTTTGTTTCTCCCATCACCTCTTTTTCGCGATCCTCTTCATATTCTTCCCCGGAAGAAACGCTTTCGACTTGGAATGCCTTGTTCCTTTGATCCCGAAGCGACAGATGCCGGAAGACAAATGTGAGTAGGATGCAGATGGAGGCGAATGCGATTGGGGCTTTATAGCCGATAGGATACTGGGGTGCGTGCTTGGCGGGATAGAAGACGACTAAGAAACGGAAGTAATCTTTGTTACTGTCTTGCCACATTGGGTACGGCATCCGAGCTTACTAGACATCCACGCCGACATCGGAAAGACGAAAGTAACGGCGAGACCGATCACGATGCCTCGCTCCTCTGGCGTTCGGAAATGTGCCGACATCCATGCCTGGAGTTGAGCGAACGATAAGGCACTGCAGGATCCCGGTGATGTCATTTGGGCTCACAATGAGAATAGGTCCGACGGCATTAGAGCAGAAGAGGAGGAAAAAGGCGACCATCTTCGTGGCGAAAGCTTGTGGCCAAATCTACAGAAGCCGGAATCAGAATTGGCGATGGGTTCGACAGTGCGTGTGATCGTCTTACCGTCAGGATGATCACACCGATGAGAAGGGTCGTCTGTTAGAGGGATGAGTTTAGCAGCAGATAGCCGAAGCAGGAGAAAATGACGGACCTCTTGCACCACCACCCAAGTGGTATGCCACCCCGTCCTGGAATGGACATATGCAAATGCCAACATGGCCAGAAGCATCAATGCATAGGCAGGGATGCTAATAGCATTGATCTCTGCGACGCTAAATCTCTTGCTGCCATCCGCATTCTTGACGGATTTCTGTCCAGGAGAGTTGCGAGTCGGTGAAAATTCAAACAATGGCCGAGACTCGACGTACAAGGAACAACACGAACCAGCCATTCGAGTCTTGGCTGAAACTCCATGTTCTATAGAGTCGTGGACATTAATCGCCGATAAAGGATGATCTCGTCGCGTACTTACGAATATGCCAGAACAAACACATAAGTGATTGGGTTCTTGAAAATCCGACGGAGAAGGCCCCAAGTGTAATTCTATGCCGCGACGAACACCATTAGTTGAGGAGAAAACTTGGTACTCGTGCAGGCTAGTGTGACTTACCGCTGACGGTAGTCGTTCGGCACGCTGCATGCGTCGAAGGGCGATCCGATTGTCCTCCTCTGACATCCAAAAGATAGATGTCGAGCCAGGCGCGTCGGGAACCTGTAAGGGACGCAAGGTTAAAATGAAAGCCACAATCGTATAGGCGACGGGAAGGCGACAGACCATCAAGTATCCGGCACCGGCGACGATGAATGTCATTATGGCATTGAAAATAAATCTGCGGGACAGAGAATATTGAGGATGCGGAAATAGTTTTCCACAGGGGGGCGCACTTACAGCCATCTCCAGCCAGACAGTCCAGATGAGCCGTCGAGCGTTTTTGTCAAGCTTGCTTGCATCGCCGAGACGAACATGGCCGAGGCAGGATACGAAGCGCTGAAAATGACGATTCTTGATGCCACTTCACGGGGAGTGCTAAGAGGTTACAGGGGGTCGATGAAACGTGGCATATTGACGGAGAGATCAAGACGTACTACCAGTTGCAAAGAATTGAAATGATTCCCGGGTACGAGCTCGCTTCAAATACACCGATCAAGAAACGCAGGGCATACATCATGCGAACATCTTTTGCTGCAGCCATCAGAGCTGTCGTAAAGCAGCAACGTCCATGAGTGTCGTTATTGGACAAGGCACGAAGATACGTGAACTTACCGGTCATGACACCCCACGCCATTTCATTCGAGGGTAGCCACCACCTCGGCCTGACCTTGGTCAGAATAATTTGACAGGGCATCAGAAAAATGGCGTAGCCGATTCGGTAATAGATGTCCATGAAGTTGAGCTCATTGTTGTTCAGTTTGAGCTGAAAGAGCAGGGTGTTCAACTTTTTTTCACGAGACACAGCAGGGAGAAAACCCGACTTACTTCTTCCTTCATACCCGACACATAGGCGGTCTTGTAATTTGTCCCATCAATCATCTTGAACGAATGTTATTAGTTTCAGCGCCAACGACGAGGACAGTTTTAAATCACCTTGAGTAGATAGGCGAAGAATGCCCATGTCACCAGAACCGCATCCAATTTTCGTACGAAGCGTCTCTCTCTTTTCACATCGTCACAAGCCGCTTCTGCCGAAGGTTGCATGTCATGAAAAACGCTCTGACTAGGAGTCTGTGAAAGCGATGGTGATTGCACCATTGTAGTGATAAGCAAGTGGTGTCAAGATACAGGACGAGGGGCAGTTGAAGAAAAAGTTGAACCGATGATCCTGGCGTGGATCTAATCTGATAAACGCTCCTTATAACTCGAGCTCTATTTTTTCTCGCGCTACGTTTTGTCTCATGCGAGCTTCTTTCCGTGCACGGACAGCGGGAGAAGGGCAAAAAGGTGTGGTCAGTCGCTGATCAGTCGGCGAGTCACCGCGCTTCCTTGCGACTCACCCGTGAATACCCGGGATGCCAAGCGTTTTATGGTTTGAGTCCGCCGCTCGCTTATCAGATTGGACTAATCAGATAGCGGACACTGATGGGACCGAAAGTCGGCTTGAACAAGGTATTACAGCGATCATGCCAGCCGGCTTCAAACCAGCTCTCAAAATCTGGAAGCGGGGGGGATGGGGGGCTTTCGAAGCGACCATCAATACGATTTATATACAGCAGACCGTCCGTTCACCTGCCGCTCGTGCAACATGCAGCAGAAAAGCTGTATCAAAACCGTTAGCTGCACTCTATCGGTGCGACACGGGCTTAGACGTGTGAGGGCAGCGTGCCATACCCTGCCTACTGTTTGTTCGATCTGTACGTCAATCATTTCTGAACTGTAGCTTTAGCACTTTGACCGGAAGTCGTCAATACCCAGCGAAGCTGCAGCTGTCGCAAGCCCAAACACCTTTGTCAGAAACTATTCCTCGTCGACCAGCCTCTCACCCGTGACTCCCAGCCCAGAGCTCCTCTCAGTGTTCTCATCAAGCCTTGAGGGGACGATGGGTAGAAACCTCAGAAATTTCTTTACGGGATACGTTACGTTCTAAGCGGGAGGGATGTTTGCCTAGAAACAGACCAGAGAGCGAGGACTAGATGGTCGCGTAGCAGCATGGGGGGATTAAGGAGTCTTTTGCATCCGGAGATGGTTGCTTTGTTTGGTGTACCAAGTTGAGCATGCCTAGACCGACTTTCCACGGAATCCATAATCTATCGCTGCTGAGCGAGATGAGACACGCCTTTACATAGACTTGCTCAGATGAGGATCGGCGGGAGTCTTGAGTAGCACTGGCATTTGCGCTACATCTGCGTACTCTTCGATCTCCGTGTCATTCTTGAGAAGTAGTTCACGGCGCTTGCCCATTCGCCAAAAAAGAAGTGCGATGGGGACGAAAATTGCAAGCGCGACCGAGAAGGCTGTGAAACAATAGGAAGACCTCAGTTCTCGGCAGGACCCGACTTTGGAAGATGGGTACCCCTCACCGGCAAGGCTCAAAATCAAAACGCGCATTGACCCTGAATTAGTTACAGCCGAAGGTGGGTCGCACAACACTCTACCATCTTTGGACAAGAGAGGTCTAATTTCCTTGTTAGTTCTGGTGTTCCTTGCCAACCCTACTGTCGTACACTTTACCATTACGGGAGCATCCAGGTCCTTCCGTCCGGGTCGCTCTGGGACTGGCATTCCCATCCTGGATAGCCGACATGGTAGGGAAGCGATGTGCAGTGCGGGTCAGGGAGACGGAATAGGGTAGAATTTGAGCTGAGAGCGGTAGGGTCCGGGAAGTTGAGGGGTCTGAAATCGATATACTCGTGATGAATGTGGCGCGATCGAGCCTCAAGGGGTCGAGCACCTGCATTATATACACCTGAAGCCTTGGGAGCTCCCTCAACATCCTTTCAGTCCCGACGGTATGCAGCAAACAGTCCGAAAGGTAGGCGAGACAGGTCTCTAGTCGATCGTACGGAGGAAGCCACGTTCCATCGGTACCAGTATGTGAAGCAGTCCAACCCTCTTGACAACGCGATTCTTCCGGATGAAATGGTCATGCTTAGGAAATAGGAATCAAGCCATGGGGTGGTATACAAGTTTCCTCAATGTCCCAATTGCTGCAAATGCGCTCTCAACAATTGACATGATTCTGCGATAAACAGCGGCTCATGATATTTATTGTAGTTAATCCGTTACTATTACTGAATGAACTCTCCTTTTTCACATGCCTGCCTTAGCAGCTCGTCTAATTTTTCCGACTTTTCCGCGACTCCATTACCATGCGTAAATGTCATCCCCCTTTCCGTTCGGAAGCCAATCCGAGGGTAGCGAGATGGAGAGAGGGTTCTCATCGAAGGCGCTCTGGCTAGTGACATAGATCGTGAAATCACCCTCTGGGATCCGCCATCGTTGAAGCTCGGTATCCCAGATCGCCAAGTCGTATCGAGACAAGGGGAAGCGAACCTGCTCTGCTTGCCAAGGCTCGAGTGTGATGCGTTCGAAGCCACGAAGGACTCGAGGCTGTCATCGAGTCGCCGTTAGTGCTGAACAAACGCACCGCCAATGCAGGCTTACAGGCTCTCCGGATCCTTCAGGGAATGCTACGTAAAGCTGAGGTACATCGCATCCATACACTCCTCCAACATTCTGTACGTCCACGGTGACGGCCCATCGGGGCGTATGCAAGCTGTTGAAGCATTCACAAATGAGCTCAACTTTTCGATATACCAAGCTGACTCACGCTTTGCTCAACGAGGATCCAACTTCATTCGTAGCATTCGCAGCCGTGAATGCCTCATCCTGCCAATAGTTTCCTCGGACCTGTAGAGCTGACTGGTCTAGGCTATGCAACTGCACATTGGTAAGATTGAAGGATGTGTAACTGAGACCGTAGCCGAAACCGTAACGAGGACTAATCGAGCTTGATAGGAAGTGTCTATAATCGACGTTGAGGCGTTCCTTGTAGTCAACTTGAGGCTCCGGATCGAGGTTGGTGTTGATGTATTCAAGCTGCGCGGGATAGTCTGAGTCGTTTCGAGCAATCGTGAAGGGCAGTCGTCCAGAGGGATTGTAATCGCCGTAGAGAATATCGACGAGACTGTTACCAGACTCTTGACCTGGGGCACATCAGAAGAGCATGCGAAAAACGCAGACGAGCATTGCTTACCTGGAAGTCCGGCCAGCAATACCGCCGTCACGTTCGGATGTTCGATCCATCTTTCCATATTGACCGGACCGGGTTGATGGTATACGACCACTACGTTCGAAGAGACATTCGCAACAGCAAGCACGAGATCATCTCCGGCGTGCCACGCTGTCAAGTTATTCCTGTCTCCGATATTGCCATCAACATTGATGTATTCTTCGCCGCTGTCGCTGTTGAGGAACACCATGGCGACTTCCACGCCGGTTACGGTGCTAGCGGCCAATTCGAGATCAAAGTCGTTCAGCGACCAGTCAACAAGAGTCTTATCGATAATCGCACGTCGCTGGATGGCCTCGAGGGGAGAGATGAGGTATGGGAAGTCGGTAGTACCTGATCTCGATGTCAGCAGGATCCACACACGCTTGCGAGTCGATGCTTACCACTACCCCAGCCCATAGCGAGCGTTCCATCGACGCCTCCACGGTCCGGGTATCCGTTAGGACCTCGGATCGGGGGTCCGGCGTCACTGCCGATCAATGCAATACTCTTTGGCTTTCGCAATGGAAGCGTTCCATTCTCGTTCTTGAGCAAGATGGTGGATGCTGCTCCTACCTTTCTGACGATCTCGGCGTGCCCTTCCTGAACATTGACGTGCTCGTTCAGGGGACCGTTCGGATTGAACGCATCGAAGTTGACAGCGGGGAAGCCTTCGTCTTGACCGACCAGGAAGAAACCCGCCATGACACGAACCGCCATGTCGTCGACTCGAGCGAGAGGGACCGATCCATTGTTGACGGCCATGGTGAGGTTGGCACCAAAGTACGAGTCACCAGAGAGGAAGGTAACGTCTCCGGGCATAGTTTGGTCTTTTGCGAGGTCGTATAAGCGTCAAACAAATGCAAGCTGGAGATGATCGCTTACCTAGACCCGCAAGAGCTGATCCGACACCTGAGTGCTGCGCCTGCCAGTCGCTGGAAGCATCGATACGATGAGGGTCTGTACGTTTTGCGTCTCTTGCCAACGTACCTAAGGACCTGACCTTGGAAACCGAGCTCGTGCTTGAGTAAGCCGTTCAATGCCTTTGAGTTCTGGCAAGCCCAGGAAGAGTTGACGAGGTTGTAAGAACACATCCTATAGGTCGGACTATGAGTTTGAAGAAACACATGCGGCTCATGCCGACTTACACGGTGGCTACATCCGCTTGAACGGATCGCAAGAATGGATGCAAGTAGATCTCGTGCATTGTCGCGTCATCGACGTTGGAACTGCTCGTCGTCCTGTTTCGTTCTTGTTCGTTGAGGATGTAGTGTTTGGCGCAAGCTTGCACACCTGCATCTTGAATGCCCTTGACAGAGTAGTAGGCGGCTTCCCCAGCGAGGTACGGATCTCCGCCTGCCATTTCCCATTGTCGGCCTGATTGGGCCGCCACTCAGCATCAAGGTCGATTGTCAGACAGAAAACTCACCCGAAGCGGCGACGCGACCTCCTCCGTTCATGCCCGGTCCCAGAGCGATGTTGACACCTTTCCCTCGGAACTCCTCGCCAATGGCCAGAGCTCGTTCATACATCAACTGTCGATCAAACGTAGCGGCAGCGTTGAGGCCGGAAGGGAAAGCAGTTACACCATCGGCGAACCGAACACCGAGCGGCGCATCCTCGAGACACAGACCATCGAAACCGACTCGTTCGATCGGCGGAATGTTGCCGACGCATCTTCCGCCCTGCCATCCGACTCCGGTTGTAAGGTTGACTTTCTCTTCGAGCGTGAGTTGTGCGACGAATGTTCGCGCCTTCTCGACCGCAAACGTCCAGTTCCCTTTGCCTCGTGTCTCGGGCGAGGGGTAGAACGGAGGAGAAAACGAATTGTTGACACCCGGCGAGGTGTTGTTGATCTGAATGCCCGAGGTATAATTGTAGGTGTAAAGCGGATTGGTATGGTTACTAACGACCAGAGTGACGGTAGCGACGGCGGGAGCAACGGTTGACGCGTTACCGACCGCGGAGGACGAGGTCACTGCTGCAGAGGGAATCTCGGTTCCGGAGACGAAGACGAAAGTAGTCGACGCCGCTTGAGAAGCGCTCGAGCTTCCGGACATACTCGACGTGGCCGATGGAGTAGCATCGCTGGATGGAGCGACATCAGGTTGCTGGGCTTGAGGGAAGACAGAGTGCGCAAAGAGCGTGATCCAGACGAGAAAGAGGATGCCTGGAGACATCACCGTCTGTCCGAAATGGCGGACCATATTACGAACGGCGATGGCGCTCCGAAAGGTAGAAACGTGATCGAAATGTCGGTCCTTTGGGATGTGCAGCGAGAAAGGATTGTCTCGGCCTGCACGATCAGGATAAGGGAAGTATAATGCCGAAATCTGTTGGGGCGCTGCTCACTGAAACAATGAAGTGTTCGCGGTGGATGACGTGAGTAAGAATGCTAAGAATGCTGCAAGTCGAGATGCAGGTCCGTCGGTACCGTTATATAATATAGGACGGTGCCCAATTACGTAGCGCTCTACTTTCACCCTTGTTGGCCAAGGACGATGTGGCCCTACTTTGCAGGTCCAAGCATGTCCGCATGAAGCCAGGAACCGGTCGACCCAGCCTCGTCCAAAGAGTGTCCGGATACCAAGGACATCCGCCGATGGAATCCTCCATCTCGACCTTCTTCGGCGTCACCGCGGCGAATCTTCAGTGATGACGAATCAGCAGCTAATGTCGCTAGCGCGCCCACCCAGCTTCGGTGTTTTTCCGATTCGGATGTACAATACACTGCGTCTATATGCCAAAGCTTTGTAGCGTTGGACTTGCCCATTACTCCAGCCATCGCCGGAGAAGACGACAGAAACCTTTGTGGCTACACGATGATACGGTTCAAGTTGGCGTGGCTGAACGTGAAATCCTGAGAAGAACAAGACGTGAGGCCCTGACCGCACGCCCCGATCGCTGACAAACGAGCGCGCGGGGGAATCTGGAGCTCTATCTGTACATGAAATCCGTAGCGCCCGCATAAGGCGATGCGAAGTACTTGCGAACCTCGATGCGGAGGGACAGTACTGGGGCCGATCAGCTGGCTATGAGGAGAGGCTACGCGGGACGACGGCGTTGAGTGGCATCGCTCAAGGAGCTGTCCAGGTGGAGGCGACTCGGCGGACGCCCTTGGGTCGGAGAATGCGTCGGAGGTGCCTGGTCTCGGACTTGGTTCCTGGTATTCAATTTGTACATGGCTTGTATAGCGTATGGAACGTAGAGCTGAACATAGCTTCGGAAATAGGACTGGAAAGGCGAGAGCATGATGGAACATTGAGAGAGCGGTATGGTGCAAGAGTCTCTGTCCTGCGATGGATGAATAGGACACGTGTCAGGATGCTGATAGAGTGGAGACTGGTCGCTCGTTTGATGGTGTAATGATGCTGTCGGCAGCCCTGACAGTCTGGAGCCCCCTCCTGCAGGACCTCACCGATATTTTACGAAAAGAGGGCTTGGACTTCAGACTTTTATGACTATCTACCATCTATTCTGTACATGACAATATCGTCGGGAAAGGCGATTTTTGACTGATCTAGCTACGACACAACCACTTTCAATGTCTTGATCTCGAATCCTCGCATGTCCAGGTCAACGACGAGAGCTCCGTTCTCAGTACCCCACTGCACATCCCGTTCAGATCCAGGCATGTCTTCCTCCAAAATGTTGACGAACGAGACCTCCTTGGCCTGAATACCGGCGCTGCGATGTGAACAACCCATGATCAACGTGGCCACTCGCGGTCAAGAGGTAAATGACCACTCACAAAGTCAGCTGGCCGCGAGCGCGACCTCCCAGACCTTCGAAAAGACGCATGATGACCGTCCTGTGTGTTGCGTCGCCCTCGAAGAAGTCGTCTTCGCCACGTTTAATCGCATCAAGAACAATACCTTGGCTGCGTGGACCGGTTATGGTGATCCTGGACTTGGCCAACAAGCTGGAGTCGGGAGTCTCAACAGCTCGGACTATGAAGGCAGTATGTTAGGCGCGATTCCCCGAGACCAGATACACTACTCACGAATGGGCGGGTTGGTAAATCTCAAGGCATCTTGAGGAATTGTGCTCTCGATGAGACGACCGGTGTGCGGCATGATGGCGAATGAGAAGTCGTGGTGCCCTATGTCTTGCATGGGATCTGGAGCAGTGGCGGATCGCAGAAGGGACAGTCTATTCGCAACTGACCGCCTGAGCTTCGAGACTCGTACGAATAAAAACGTCCTTACCTCATGACGTTGCCCTCGACAGCGTAACCATACTTATGGTCCGCCACCAATGCAATCTGGGACACAGATACGTTAGCCTGGCAAGTAATTTCCTTTGAGTAATTGACGTACTCCGTAACCAGCTTCACTCAGATCGGCAAACCGATGAGCGACAACCTCAAATTTGGCCTGGTCAACCGTTGTGTTTCTGTGAGTCGGTCTGTCGATCAGACCGTACTGAGTATCGTATGTAGCGGCATTGCTATGGATGTCGACAGGAAGTACAACTGGAATGAAATGGGTAAGTCTGGAACAGAGCTTCTGAGTCAGGGGTGACCTTACATTTCAGGAAGGAGTGGGTCTCGTGCCAATCGATTGAAGTTTCCACCCGGATCCATGATCTAGCAGAAGGTTCGACATCGGGCATAACGGCATCTAAGGAGAACTAATATGAAGAGCTTGAGCGTTATCGATCGAGAACTCTTTGAGACGAAAAACTCACAGTCATGGCTGCGGTGCTGTCGCCAAACTTCGCAGTCGCTATTAGGCTCGCTCTCAGTGGCCCATTGTCCTTGACTTTGACTTCATCAAAGGTGATCACATGGTTGCAATTCAGATGGTAGATCTCCGCGTCCCATGCGTCATACGCCAACGGAAAGTCATCGTACATCACGAGACCACCGGTCTCAGCGCTGCTACCGGCGAGGATCAGCTCTCGGCTGTCGACCAAATCAATCAGGCTCGTGATGCGTCCTCCCGAGATCGTCAGTCGGAAGTGAGCGTTCTCGACAATATAGTCTTTCCCTTGTTGAAAAGCCTTGGGCGCGCGCGAACCCGTGGGTCTATCGGCGACGTGAACGATACCGCTCGCATCTGAACAAAGCAGAGCAAATGCGCCAGACCCATGGCTTTGGACGTGAGTCAGATGGGCTACATTGGCCAGCGACTGATCCATACTGATGACTTCGCAACGGCGGAGGCGCACGGGATCGATTGCGGCGATATATGGGCTGCGCTTGGCGGAGTCTGCATGTCCATTTGTGGTGACAGCCGGAGGCAGAATGACGTCGAGCGCATGTTGAACGAGCACAGCTAATATGGCGAGCTGCTTTTCGTACATTTCCAAAGTGTCGTCGATCGCCTTGCCTGTTGGGGGCAGAAGGAAGAATTCATGCTGCTGAGCTTCCAGATACCGTGACATGACGAAATTGCCACTCACGAATACTGGTACCAGGCAAGACGTCATGAAATTGACCCAACATCGTGTCCTTCCACGCTGCGTCGAGCTCGGACCTTATATAATCCGAAAGGTCAAGCGCGAACGAAGCTCCACGGACGGCTGTTCACTTACTTGGGGTATGTGTAGCTACTATCATGTAGCGAGGCAAGAGTGCCATAGTACTCCAGATCGCGCAAAGCCTTTTCCAGAAATCGGTTACCCCTTTTGATATTAGCTTGACTAGTGTAGGTCTTAGCACAAAGCAAGGAAGCTTAGCCAGCGCGGTAAGACGGTTTTCAGCGGCCTACCTACCCCTCGATGCAACTCAAAGTATAATTCACCACGCCATGTTGCCAGATCTTGACCGTGTCGTGTCTTAGCAGCGATGGAATCGAAGAACTCGCTAGGTTTGGCGATTTTCACGTTCGGGACTTGAGGGTTTGCAGTGGCAAGTGCTGAGAGACGCTCGAGCTGTAACAGACGACTAATCAATCGCTGGTATCGACGCATCTAGGACATCTGAGACTCACCTTTGACAGCATTCGAGGGGTGGGTCCGCCGCCGCCGTCGCCGTTACCGAAAAGCAGAAGGCACTCGTCGGTCACTCCAAGATTCTTGTTATTGCCCACTCCGTTAACGAGTTCCTCGCTGGTTGTTCGTTGTCGTGGACAGTCAGTTACGGTTGCACAAATCGATGCGCAGCTGGCAGAGACATACTAATTACATTGCGAGTTGTAAGAGTTGACAGGAGTCATGTGAGCTAGCACTTGTGTGCCGTCCAGTGCAACCCAATTGAAAGTCGAATGCGGGAAAGAGTTGATGTTATTCCATGACAACTGTACATTCAAGTCTTCGTCAACTTGAATCTTCTCTACCTGCCTCGTAGACTTGCCTTTTGGGTGAAGAAATATTCCATGCCGGCCAAGCGCAGAATCTGTGGCAATTGTGATGCGTATCCAAATGTATCCGGCAGCCAAGCCTCCTTGCTGCGAACACCGAACTTCTCCTCGAAATACCGCTGTCCATAAAGATACTGTCTGCAAAGCGACTCGCCGCTGGGCAAGATACAGTCATGTTCGATCCAGGCTCCACCGACAGGGATGAATCTGTCCGCCTTGACCATCTCGTGAACGGCCTCAAAGACGTCCGGGTAAAGTTCTTCCAGCCAGGCGTACTGTTGAGCAGATGAGGCGGCGAATTGGTGATTAGGAAAGCGACGCATCAGGTCCAACTGTGTAGACCAGGACCTGGCCACCTTTTGCATGCTTATCGAATACGTCCATAGCCAGGCGGTGTCGATATGACTAACAAAAGCCATTACGAAAAATTAGCCGTTACGCAGCCAGAATTCTAACCGTTTCCGGGCATACCAATGTCCAATCGCCCACATCTTTGCGTCTTCTCCGCTTGCTCTGCTGGCCGTGCACAGAGTCCTTCTTCTCTCTTCCGACATGTCTCCCAAAACAGTCGCAGCAATCTTTCTGCACTTATCGATAGCAGCGCTGAGCTGCTCTTCGGTCTTGTAGTGGTTGCTGGCTCTGAAGGCGTTCATCATGTCATTGGCAGCTCTCAGAGCCCGGTGAGACAAGCTCGAGTGTTCTCTGTCAGCCGACTGAGCGACTTGTCGGACCATTTCGAAGTCTAGTTCGAGCTCGACGGCTTCGGAATTGACAAGAACAAGATCAGCAGATGCGAGGCTGAAGTATCTGTTTGGCTAGAAAAACATAATCAGGGTTGTCCTAAAGTAGGTGCACGGATGACTTACGTCAGGACGCTGATGTCGGTAACCGTTCATGCCGAGTCCAAACATTCCATTGCACGAGACCTCGATCACGACTTCATAATTGCCCGCATCGACAGCCGATTGTGGAATGACGTGCTGCACACGTCGGTCTTCTTGATTACCTGGTACACCATCCTTGTCGGAATTCGGTCCACCCGTGATGGCTTCAGAGCGACGTCAGCACTATGTCGGAAGTCACCGTTCAGGAATCTGACTCACCATGTAGCGCTTTCCCCTCAGGGGTGAATATCAAAGCTTCACATTCAGGGTCGAATTCGACTGCGGGGATTGGCACTCAGGCCAGCTAATCAATTTCTTGAATAGAGATAGACTCACAGATGACGGGTTCCTTGGCGGTTTGAAACGATTCTGGGATCTTCAATTCGACGTGTACCCAGTGATTCGTCCAACTTGGACCAAGGCGATCGCCCTTCTTGTATTCTTTAGCGCCTTCTGTTCCCGTCTGATCGGATTCGAAAGCTTGTGTTGCTTCTTGAAAGCCGGGTTTGCTCTCGCCTGGAGCGGACCAGACGCGCATCTTGACATGTTCGCCATCATCGATTCTCGCCCGCTCCAAGATGGAAGACAAGTTCTGACTTGCGAAATGACCACCGGTAAATAGGTGAAGCCGTTTGTCGGCGATGCCTTTGAGCAAGGGATGGTTCACCGATTCTGTAACCCTCCTGTATGTCGTCGCTGTGTTGTGCTTTGCCATGTTGATCGGCTCTGGAAGCGAGGGAAAGGTTGACTCGATTTCTGGAATGAGCTCCTCGACGCTGATGGATGAGACGGGAAAGGCGATGAGGGCCTGCGGCGCAGAGGACAGATGGCTTTCGCATTTTGAATCTCTCTCGCTGTTCGGTCACTTGAATCACGGTCATTCGCCCCCTGTTCAATTCCTTCACAGTTGCTGCGAACGTACAGGGAATTTACCGGTCCTGACATCCGGATGTACCGCTAGCCATATAATTGCCCATGAGCAAATTATCCATGCTTGCCGTGGAAGCTAAAGAGTATCGGAGTGTGTTTCCGGGTATCTCCCTCGAACAGAGACCAAAGGTGTCCACATACTCCTAGTTTGCAGAAGTTTCCAGGGAATCCCGGGTCATTGCTGAATTTGCTGAAATGATGTTTCACAGAACTCTGGCAGCTACTATAGCCTAAAAAGGAATCTGCCTCCGTTCATTCTAGCTCGTGCCTTGGGTTTTGCCGATGATTTTCCAGCGATAAGGGGATATGCAACACTCGGGCAGAGCAGCTATTGACGAAGCCATCGTCAAGAGTTCAAGAGAGGGATCAAGGGTCACTGTACAGATTTCCAAATCATGTCAGAGGTGGTCCAATCTTGACAGATGATGGAGTCAGATTGACGGTGCACTTGCATGGTGACAAAGCCAACGAGCTTCAGAAGCTGCTTCAGAGCAAGATCACGTCGCAAGATGAACTAGCTGATAATCCAACTCCGCCAGCGGAAGCAAAATCGAGCAGTATACCATCAGGCGTTTATGCGTTTCAGCTCCTGATTCCCCGTTCCACAACGACGCCTTCGGATCCGCTGTACTTTTAGATCTCTACGCAAAGGTGACTCTCTCGAGGGGGTGTGTCTCCCCGCGTAAATGAGGGTTTGCGATTGCAATCTACAGTGACTGCTGCGCGATATGAGGATAATCAAGAGTGATTCGTCTCTCAGTCTTTCTTCACAGATGCACCCCATCGCGAAGATCGTAAACTTTCCGTCAAACAGGCGTCTCAGAAGGCAATCTCAGTACAGGCTGCATAGAACATCTCTGCCGGCCCGTGGGCCCAACCGGAAGCGAGCTGAATCAAGTATGTAGGGGTTCGTGAATTGACCGATTACAGAATCTCGATCCATCATGCTATCGTAAAAGCCATCACCGGTCCGGGAACTAGTCCCAAAAGATCCCGGCTGATGTGGACAGCTCTTTGCAAGAGGTAGCTTGAGGAGAGTTCTTCAAAGAAACAGCTTGAGCAACTTCCTTCCGGCTGTAGTGGAGAGGTTTGTGACGGATGATGTGCGGAAATCCTGCACTAGCTTCTGCTCGAAGGAGCATTCTCGGTGGCAGCTGCGTGCCAGGCATCTTGTGGACACTACTGCAAAGTGCACCAGTCGCCTCGAACGGCACGATGACATTTCTCAGCCACTATCCAGTCCCGTCTGAAGAGCGGAAATCCCGCTCGAAGGGTACTAGATGCTACGGCATCGAGAGACACTAAGTCGTGGCCGAAGAGGGAGGACGTACAGGGGTATCTCAGAAGGGTGTCTCCGCTTTCTCTGCCCTTCAGTCATCTGCACTGCGAGTAGAAGGTCCAAGATTGCCTCCTTGATCTGATCGCCAGCCCCGCTCATCGTCTGGAGTCTTCCAGGGTGTTTTCAGGCTACTGCTGCACACACAGTCCGAGCTTCAAGGCCAGATGCCTCTTGGGATTAAGGATCCGGTCCGAAACCTTTCGCGGTCCTGGTCAGACACAGGGATATCGATTGGGGTACTGCTGCGCAGGAAAGCCATCTTCAACGTGTTTGCATGGAAGATTTCGGTATGATGGACCGGTAGGATATACTTTGTAGTAAATGGTAATGCGGGGCAGATAAATCGCGGGGACCCGAGGGGTCCACGATTCAAGAAGGATATATACCATGCTCTGGTTGAGCGAGCGTTGAATCTTGCCTACTTCAGATCATCGCCGAGATCTACAGTGCTTCATTATGTCTCAGCATCGCCACGACCAAATTACAATGGCTTGTGACCCGACGGATGACCTGGACGAGAAGAAAGTTGAAGACTTTGGTATCGAGGACATTGGACAAGAGAACAGCCATCTACAGCTCAAATCTGACCTCGACGCTCTGCCCATTGCCAAGTCCGCCTGGATCTTCCGAAAGACGGTCCTCATCTGCGCAATTGCTGGTTTCTGTGCCGCTACGGATGGATATCAAAACACCCTCTCTGCTAGTATCGTTGCCAATGCAGGCTTCAAGAAGCAGTTCGGGGACCTCGTCAAAGGCAAGTACGTGATTCCTGCGCCTCATGTCTCTACGTGGGGGGGCCTCTTCAGGTGAGTGGTATCGGTGGGTCTCTGGCGTACCTTATCAGATTTCTCACTTCACGCAACCATCTGCAGTGCAGGACAAGTCGTCGGACAATTCAGCATTCAGTGGATTGCGGATTGGTTCGGTCGCAAGATGGCCATGTATGGCTTCCTGCTTCTGTTGTTGCTCGTAAGTCGCTTTAACTCCTTACCAAGCTGGACCCTAACCCTATCTCCCTGGGACAGTCTGTCATTGTCGAATCTGTGTCAAGTATCTGGTGGCACTGGACGATTGCCAAGTTCATTGCTGGCGTCGGAATCGGAGCTGTTCAAGCCACTCTTCCAGTCGTGAGTCTTGACAACTCGGCCTCTATCGCCAACTGAAGCATTGATGTATACGCTTCAGTACATCAACGAACACGCCCCAACTACCCTTCGAGGTCTTCTCGTCGTCGCGTACAGTCTGTGGTTCACCGCAGGAGGTTTGTTCGGTGCAGTCGCGCTCAAGGCTCGGGCGAAGACACACCCAGAAGATTATAAGAACATGATCTGCACCCAATTTGGCATGATTGGACTGTCCGCCATCGCTTTCTTTTTCCTGCCAGAATCACCTTGGTGGCTAGTCAGCAAGGGCAGGAACGTTCAAGCCAAGAAGATCCTGACCATGAAGTTTTCGAACGTTCCTCAATACAATGTGGATACAGAATTGTCCATCATCGAAGCCACGATCGAAGATCAGCGGGCGTTTGACAAGCTTTCCAAATCTGAAGGTTCTTTTGCCATGCTCAAAGGTCTAAACCTCAAGCGATTCTTAATTGGGTCTTTCCCGAAGGTTCTCCAGCAATTCGTCGGGTTGTCCATCTTCTCAAGTTATTCGAGTTATTTCTTCCAACTTGCAGGCAACAAGGACCCGTTCTTGGGTAAGTCCATTCGTTGACTTTTGGAGCCCCTCAATTTATCGATTGTACGCAGTCACCGTCATTCTGAGTTGTTGCTCTTTGCTTGCTGTCATCTGTGATGCACTTCTCGTGGAAAAGATCGGTCGTCGTCGAATGACTCTCTTTGGCTTCACCGGAGCCTGCTTCGGTATTCTGTTAATGGGTATCATCGGAACCCAAGACTACAAGAACGCTCGGCTCGGAGCAGTACTGGTAGTCTCGGGAGTCATTGCGAACTTCTGTAATACTTTCCAGGTGAGAGGCTCTGCTTGGAGTGTCCCTAACTTCGGAAACTCATTTCCCAGCGTTCTTGATTAAAGAGCAGTACTTCTTATGCATACTTGACCGAGTGCCCGGAGCAGCGGTTCAAAGCCAGAGCAACGTGAGTGTATGCGTCCCTTGCGCAAGGGCGATTGCTAATACAAGGGCGCCGTGTCAGTGGCTGGGGCTTGGCTTTCTGCAACCTTTTCGCCATCTGCTTCAACTTTGTTGTCCCCATCATGATCGCCAAGTGGGCTGTCAATGCTGTGTGGCTATTCGTATGCCTCGGTGTTCCGTGAGTGGGTGTCTTCAGAAATCTGGGCTCGCGCTCATTCAAACATCATGATCTCCAGAGGAACCGTTTTGGCATATTTCATCATGCCTGAGACGGCCCAGCGAAGTGCTGCCGAGATTCAAGAAATGTCGGTCGTGACTGACATTCCGCTACATTACGCCCGGGATCGCTAACATTATTGCTCGGACAGGTTCGTTGAGCGCGTCAGCCTCAGAAAATGGAGGGGCCACGTCACTCAAGTCCAAAAGGATTTGGCCGCCATCAACGGCACCAGCGAAGCAACCGCATAGGGGAAATTGGACGCAATGTGGGTGGAGCAGGAATCGCAGAAAATCGTTTGTATATATTAGCCTCGTTGTGTATGGGTTGACAAGTGTGTGAAATGATGGCGGTAAGACGCCCGACTCCATCGAGTAAGACGCCCGACTCAATCGAGATCCAAAATGACAGCCAGTTCTTTGCAGACTGCATTTCATGAACTTAAACAGAGCCAGAGAGCCGAAGAGGCAGTCGATACTATTCTGAGAAACGCGACCGACGGATTACGCGAAAGCCAGTCCAAATGCGAAGAATCAGCTCTTTATCGTTTCAAAGACCAACGAGCTCTCGAGTTCGATCTCAGCTCACGCGGCGACTTTAAGAACATCTTTGACCAGGCCGCTGAAGTCTAAGCCTACTTGTACTGAGTTCTCTGACTTGCTGCGGACAAAGGGGAGGAGTCGCATGCCTGTGCGATAGCAAACAATTTTTGACTTCTCACATTCATGATGACTCGGTCTGCAGCTGGAGGCACGGCTCTTTTCCGATCTACAAGCCTCTTTATACGACATACGTGATTTCCATTGAATAGGCACCAGTACAACTTTTTCATTCCAGGCCTGAGGTGCGATAATACATGATGCGAGGTGTAGGCGAACGCTGCGGTTGGCGATGATTGATCTATAATAGGTGAACGACGGCGTGTGTGTGCGCAATATTTTAAACGCTTCTGTGGGCCCGAAGGATCTCGTTGAGTTCGGTTCGTTGCTTGCATTGTTCTGTGTAGGAATGGTAAGTCCACCTGTAATGCGACAACCCGAGACAGTACTTACCCAGAGAGAAGCTCTTGGCAATCTCCTCAAGATCCTCCTCCGTCTTGCCTCGGAAGAATTCTGCGTATTCATCACACAGCTCCTCCTACAAGCCAGTCAGGACGTTATAGCTACCTCTTGCGGGAAGGGGACTCACGGAGAGCAAGATGTTTCGGACCAGCCGAGCCACATGCTGAGAGGTGCCCCAAGTCTTGGGGTATCGCGACTTGATTGAAGGTGCCGAATCTTCCATCCACTTGATCAAGGGGTCGAAGAGGGGTCGAACAGGCTTGTCATCGCATCCCCATTCATCCAATGCAAGTTGCTGCGAGACAGGAATTAGCCGAAAGCTCTTGTCTCTGGTCAAGTGGTATCAGCAACATACCTTCTTCTTCTCCAAGAAGGGCTTGAGCATCTTGATGTATGGGGTCTCCTCGCCAACGTAGACCATGCCCTGGAATCCGATATCCTTCCACAGCCAAATCGACCAGGAGGCCTTGGCCTTGTCATAGATTTCCAACTGATCCTTGAGCACGTGGTATCGGCGCTGGTTGATTTCTTCCCAATCTGCCAATCCGTCCTCAGCGTTCTGGTACACGGGTCCGAACTCTCCGTTCCAGATCGGGCCACCAACACGTCGCATGAACTCGACCTTTCGGTCGAAAGATCGCTGGAGCTTGGCCTTTTGTTCTTCGGAGCCCTGATCGAATAGAGATAAGCGTCGTTCAGGTAAAGACTTCCGGATATAGCTTCACTTACGGTGTACTCTTGCGGAGGGTTAGGGAAACCGTAGCTGTGTGAAGGTCAGTACCCGTCAAGCGGACCATTGCGATTGAACGCACTTGGAGTAGTCGTGGCAAGCGTAGACCGAGTTGGGCAAAGCCTCCTTGAAGTGGCTGAAGTCGGCACCGAAAGTGTTGCCGTCCAAGAACAGGATGTGGTCCGGGTCGATGGCTCGAATAGCCTTTTCGATACGAACGTAGAAGTCGATCAAACGAGTGTGTTCCTCATCGGTAGGTTCGTTCAAAGGGTTGAATCCAGCAACCCAAGTGTTGTCCTTGTAATGCGTGGCAAGGTGCTCCCAGATTTTGACAGTTCGATCCTGGAAGTCCTTGTGAACCCAGACTTCGCGCAAGTTCAGCGACAATTTCGCAAGGATGTATGATTCAGCTTACAGTTGGCCTGATGGCTTCCGGCGTCGGCGTGCCAGTCGATGTTTTGGCCCTGGAAAGATGTCAGGCATGCAGCGAGGACGAGTTCAAAGCACTCACTCCTGGAGCGGCATGCAAGTCGATAACAGTGTAAATGCCGTACTTGGCACACTGAATCAACGCATCAGTCATAGTACTTGCCAAGCGAACTCTGCGCTGGACTCACAGCATCGATGACTCGGTCGAGGTGCTTCAATCCCTCCTTCTTGAAGACTCCGGGGTTCATGTCGTCCTCAAAGTGTCGGTAGTTGACGGGAAGACGAATGCAGTTCAGGCCAAGAGAGGCGAAGCATTCGGCATCCTTTTCGGTAAAGAAGTGGTAAAGGAACTGAACGCAGAAGGTTAGGCAAGAAAGGCAAGCGGGACGAGAAATTCTTACGCGGTCGAAGAAGTACTCGTACTTTTCATTGCCCAAGACCTTCTTGAGGGACTTTCGAACCTGGACTGAAAAGTTATTGGATGAGCATGAAGCGGCAGATTGTCAAGCAGCCGTCTCACTCACACTCATGGCCAGGGTAGCCAGTAATGAAGTTTTCCATGTTCATCCAACCACCAAGACCAGCACCTCGAAGGAGAATGGGAGTCTCCTTGCCAGTGACGGCATCGATCTGGACAATGTCGGTGCCAGAAACCTTGAGATGCTTGGGCGCGATTGAGGGAGACATGATGGAGAGGTTGTGGAGTGGTGGCGTGCGGGACGATACCTTGACTGAGTCAACGTGATCCCGGGAGCCACATGATCTCCTCGAGCATACTTATACCGTCCGTGTGCAGGGCATGCTGGACGAGATCCGGAGCAAGCCAAGGCAGTGGATTCTCCGCACAAATCATTGGCCGACGAGCAATATCGGCGTTGGGCTGGGCTCATACGGCGATCGGCTTCGGCGTTGGGGAAACCGGAGGAAAGTTGTTAGCATAATGACGTGGCAAGGCTTTGGTGTCGCTGTATCTTTCGGAATTGCTTCTAGGCTGACGGGTTTCACTTGATTGCCGAAGGAAGCTCGAGCAGCTGGTTTGCAAGCTTGGCTTGAAGAGCTGGTTCATGGAGCTTTCGAAGAAAGACAGTCAGCTGACCGTGCTGCCAGCAGGGGACAGTAGCTGGGACAATCCTTCCGACCGTTGACCGGCGATCTCGAGCTCTCAGCCAACAGGTATAGCGAGGCGTTACCTAAAGTAAATTCAAGGCCTTGCGCCTGTGACAATACCATTCCAGACGAGAGCCCGCTACTTGAATCCGTCTACAAGACCCAATCAGATCAATTCAGCAACACCTGACCTGGAGCGGTGCAGATGGCTTGGGATTTCTATAGATGCATGACGAAAACCTTGGCGATTCAGCGATTCCACATGCGCAAGCCTGGTGGGCACCGAAATTCGATGGTATGCTAGAGCTGTTTATATTGAGAATATCTTCTAGGTCTTACAAGGCAAGAAGGCTTGTTCATGTCCGCGACGCCTCTCCTCTGGCAACTAGCAAAGGCACGTGAGGCACCTTCGCCAGTTCACGGTAAAGAGGCATCGTTCATATTATAGGTTTGGCTGCAGAGTTTGCTTTAACCAGCAACTCGTTTCTGAACCCTTCATCAATAAGCGTACCGAGAAGCGTAGCCAAAGTTTGCTCAGCGGATTGTGCGACATTTACCGATATATTTCCAAAGTATCACCATGAGGAAGCGGTCACCGAACTCCATAGCTAGTCACAAGAGGTCTCTTGAGCTAGGCCACTCGATCCGATCATCTGAGCTCGTCGGCTGCAGCGCATGATGATGACCTACTCCTACACCTGGAAATGTTCTGCCGACGCCTGACGTCTAAAGGCGATGGAAGAAAGATCTTGCGCCAAGGCAACATGCTTTTTGCGGATCTCTTCGCTCTCATTGCTCAATCACGCGGCGGAAGTCTCCCTACCAGTATCGCTCATACCCCTGATGAAGGTCAGAACGGCCGACCTGCTGTTTGGCGCGAGGGCAATGAATGTCTTCACGTCCGGACTCAAGGGCACTTCGCACACTCGGCGCAACCCGAGCTCGGACGGGATCGTCCCGGTTGTTGACTCCCAGCGTGATGAGCTGCGTGAGGGGCCCAGGCACGCGTATTTTTGGAGCTTCAAGGCTTTTCAGCCGGGCAGCTGGCAGAGTCCCAGCTGCTCTCCCCGCATAGCTTCCAGCTTGTCTCACCAGAGCCTCGATCATGTGTTAGAAGCGCGCCCCCGCCGTGCCCCCTCGCTTCTACCGGCGCCGAACTCTGAGTCCGAGCGCCGCAAAGTCCGTAGGGCGCTTTTGCCTTGCGCCAACTCAAATTCTTTGCATGTCTGATCGCGAAGTCCGAACTCGACCATGATGGACGTCTCGAGTCCGACCTTGCGCATCTATGGACCGGCAAGTGACGTCGACCAAACAATCCTCACCAGGAGTCTGGATATATAACCTCCAAACGAAATGTCTGGGGCCCACACTCTGTTACAATAGTACCCCACAAGCAGCACTCCGCCTACGACTTGCAACACCCCTCCACTTGTACCTTCAGCGCCACCATGGCAGACCACATCGTGAACACTGGCTCAATGGGAGCCGATCTTGCTCAACTAATGCAAGGAAGGGACACCCGATTCTACCGCGGGTTCCTTGCAAAACTGACCGCTATCATTGTGAGTCTGACCCCAACATGCATAGGACTGTCGTTGACCGACTTTCACAGTTCCTCGCTCTCATTACCTCCATGACCAACGGTTACGATGGTAGTATGATGAACGGTCTGCAAACCCTCGATTTGTGGCAGGATTACTTCAACGAGCCCAAGGGTTCATTGCTCGGCATTTTCAACGCTATTCAAGTAAGTGCTTTGGCCGCTTAGCATCGCTTGACCGGCGTGCTGACTTGCGAATAGTCTATCGGTGGTATCTGCGCTCTTCCCTTTGCTGCCTACGCTTGCGACGGCTTTGGTCGACGATGGACGATTTTCGGTGGTTCCATCATCATGCTGATCGGTGTCGGCATTCAGACTGGTGCTCAGAACATTGGCATGTTTATCGGTGCTCGAGGTCTCATCGGTTTCGGTCTCGGTTTCGCGTGTGCTGCCGCCCCGCTTCTCATTACGGAGCTTTCGTTCCCGACTCATCGGGGTCCCTTGACCTCGCTCTACAACAGTTCTTGGTACCTGGGTAGTATCGTTGCAGCATGGGCGACCTACGGAACGTTCAGGATCAACAACAACTGGTCGTGGCGAATCCCCTCCATTTTGCAAGGTCTTCCCAGTGTCATTCAGGTGAGTATAAGCATATTGCATTTGAAATCCGTCTGATCTTCCTTCCAGGTCTTCCTTATCTTGCTCATTCCCGAGTCGCCTCGATGGCTGATGGACAAGGGACGAGAGGAGGAAGCCAGGCGAGTCATCGTCAAGTACCACTGTGGTGGTGACGAATCGGACCCTTTGGCTGCCTACGAATGTGACGAGATCAAGACCGCTTTGCAACTCGAGAAGGAAGCCAACCGAGGTAGCAGCTTCAAGTCGCTCTTTGTCGGCAAGGGCAACCAGCGACGAATGTTGGTCATCATTGCCATCGCCTTCTTCTCCCAGTGGTCCGGTAACGGCTTGGTGTCCTACTACCTCAACTCTGTTCTCGAAGGTATCGGAATCACGGCCACTTCTACCAAGACTTTGATCAACGGTATCCTCAACATCTTCAACTATGCTACCGCCATCTTCGGTGCTCTCACTTGCGACAGGATTGGTCGTCGTCCTCTTTTCCTGATCTCAACCGCTGGTATGACCATCTGCTTCGCAATTTGGACTGCGTGCTCTGCCACATACCACAAATCGGCCCAGGATGTAGATGCAGATGGCAAGCCACTCCACCCCAACAAGTCGGCCGGTAACGCAGTTCTCGCCATGATCTTCTTGTTCTACATGTTCTACAACCTCGCTATGTCGCCATTGCTCGTCGCCTACACGGTCGAAATGTAAGCTGACGGATCTGCCGGCTCGAGAGGATAGCGCTGACGTTGAGCTTGTTCGCAGCTTGCCATACCGAATTCGAGCTAAGGGCTTGATCATCATGAACCTTGCCGTCAACTGTGCCCTCGTCTTCAACCAATACGTCAATCCCATCGCTCTGGACGCTATCAACTGGCGCTATTACTGTGTGTTCGTGGCATTTCTTTTGTTCGAGTTCATTTTCTGTTGGTTCTTTATCAAAGAAACGAAAGGTAGGTCGCGATTCATCACCAACTTTACCCTCATCTACCCTGTTATTAAACCTTTTTCTTTTTTCGCCGATAGGCCGTTCTCTCGAAGAGATCGCTGTCTTGTTCGACGGCGAGGAGGTCGAGGACGAGCTCAAGAAACGTACTCAGCGTGCGGAGCTCGAGGACAATGGCATGGGCTCTCCTGCCTTCGACGAGGAGAAGAAGCTTGGTTACGCTGGCGTTCAGCACCTGGAATAGTTGGGAGGTTGTTTGGCCCTCCGGCGGGACGCTTTAGTATCAAAGAAAAGAATCAAGGTAAAAATAGGGTTGTCATTTGTGTATCTGTGTCTGTAGTGGTTTATTGTAATTGCATGTTGTTTGATCGCATCGAATTTTCAATGTGGTGAACAGGAAGGATGTCATGAATGACAACTCGAGCGCTACCGCGGAAGCGCCGCAACTTCCTCCTTCGCTGAGATTTCCATCAAGATATTTATCACCTGTGTTGTGATTGGCAGGATGGGCAGAAGCATCCCTGAAGGGATGAGGAGGGAGTATTTAGTACTTAGAGATGGATGGGCGTAGCATCCTATCAGTTGTAGTGTGGTCTTTCACACCACCATATATTGTTCTGAACATCATAGCATGTATGATCTGGTAGCAAGGTCCTTCTCAGGCTTCGCTTATAACACAGGATTGAAGGGAGGTCTTGACATTCCCCAGACACAGCAAAGCTGAGCGCCCGAGAGCTGTGATCAACCTGAATACGTCTTCCAGAATGCCCACGAGTCTAGTGAGGTAATGCTTGCATTTGACCATTTGTTAGGGGGAAACACACGATGTCATCGAGGTTTTGGCAGTGCTGTCCGAAGCATCTGGAATTTTCCAGCGCACCTCATGGATCCAGAGCTTTTGCAGATGCAGCCATAAAATTGGAGGAGAGGTAGCGAAATAGTTGTTCAGTCTGTGTATGCCAGCTATAACACGACTTTGCAGTCCATCTTGCCTCCTCGCGTCGGCTCTGGCACTTGGCGATGGTTCGTCTGGCCTCCTCCTCGGGAGCTTTGTGCATGAGCCATCGACTCACGGGCGCATGAGCAATATAGTCGAGTCGACGGGTTACAATGGACTGCAAGGTCATCGTTATGGCTGTCATATTCAGACTCAGACTGGACCACCGTTTCGCGGTGCCAAATTTCATGGCTGCATTATCCATTCTGTAAAGGTCTCTCTGCGCAACTTTATCGGCAAATTCATTGAAGCTTCAACTTGGCCCCATTCGTATAGTCACATTGCGCCTCATGCGCCCCTGTAATGCTTGAGCCCATACAACAGGACCTTGCCCTTAGTGTTTCCAATTGCCACGTATTCACTTCCGGCGGAGAAGTCGGTGGCAGTGACAGTGCCCAGCGGTGTCGATGACGTTGGCCAATTGGAAAAGGCAGTTGCGGTCGGCAAATGGATCTTCGAAGGGGGACGGAGGAATTAAAGGAGTGTCGCAGGCAGACGAGAAGGCTTGTACATACCATTCTGAAGGCATCCTTCTTCTTGTCACTTGCAATTGCAAGAATCTGCGCATCGTGGTTGAATGTCATCGTAGAAACCGACGTCGTCAGGTTCATTAGTTCACGCAGCGGTTTCGGCGTGACGGGAAGCAAGCCGATGTTTTCGTCGAATCCTGAGTGAGATGCAATCTCGGATGTTTCGTAAATATTGACGACACCGGTCGAAGCGCTGGGATTGATTAGACAAACACACTTTCGCGATTCGCACAAGCCAACTCACCCTACAGCACAGTACGCGCCGTCCCTGCTCGTGCGCAACATGTGTCCACCGAAACCTCCCTCATCTTTCCAACGCTTGACGATCTGCCTCTGACCCAGATCCCATATATCAACCTCAGTCCCCGCCTCGCCACCGAGCACCCAAAGCTCTCGTCCCTCACGGCCCATGAACGCCAGATCCTTGACACCGCCCGTCTTCCCGCTGTTGATCGTCGTGATCAATTGACTCGCACCTCCAGGTCCCCACTGAAAGAGCGAGATTTGGCCTCGTCGTCCGGCAATGGCGAGTACGCTTCCGTCCGGGGAGAATTTCGCCTTTTCGAGATTCCTCTCCGCGCCGGCACCCACGAGGAGACCCTTGCGGTTTTTCGTACCGCCAAACAGGGTTTCCGGCGAGCGGAGACACCGTTGAGAGCGCAGATCGAAGGTGTAGTAGTACGGTCGCGGACCCGTCATGAGCAATGCCGTTCCGCTCGGATGAAACTGCGCATTCGTCAAAGGAAGCGACGCAATATGCAGATTGAGCAACGATGGATTCGTGTGACCGTCGATGGTGAAAAGTCGTAGCCGCCTATCTCCGCCAATGACGCTGAGCACTTCGACCGTCGGATGGAACTTGACATCCGCGACACCTCCGCCCGTGACGCCGCCCTTGCCCGTAACTTGTTGCTTGCCGGCGATCTTTTTGACCCGCTCACCTTCGGCTGTACGCGCTTGATAGTTGGCATCACGGAGACGTTCCACATCGATCGACGACTTGGGCAGAACTCCCCGGGAGACAGCAGGCGCAATGAAGGAGCCGGTGCTGCCGAGCAGGGAATCGAGGGTGCTCTGCGGGGCAGAAGCAGTCGAGGTTGGTTTCCGATCGGCCGCCCATTCGGGTGATGGATGCATTTTTTGAAATCTGCGAGCTTCAGTGCCAAGAGTCGAGGTCGGACAAGGTTCTGCACTTACTGCTCACGAAGCTTGTTCTCTAGGCTCTTTCCACCGACAACCGCCTCTCTGCCCGTCTTCCCGCGCGCGAGCTTCCGCAAACGGGTATCTGCCGCCAGGTCAACGCGAATCGCATCGTCCGCAGGATCGTGCCACAAGGCCGTACGTTTCGTCGCACCACCCTGGAAAGGCGAGGCATCTTCGTCTTCATCTTTTCGATCTGATACCGAATCTCTCGACTCGTGGCTCGATGCTGATGATTCTGAATCCGAATCGGATGTTTCCGATTGACGACGGCTTGATTTCTGCCTGCGTACACCGTCCTCAGCTTCGCTTTCCGATTCTGAAGATGACTCTGCGTCTGCTGCAAGGTTTGGCACGGCACTGTCCATGTAAAAGAGCTGCCAAAAATTAGAGACGCTACAGCGAAAGAGGTAGAACCTACCTGCTTCTCTGAGCCTTCCTCTACATCTTCAGCTCCAGCGTCGCCCATTCCACCAAGGCCTCCCATTCCATCATAGAAGAACGCCGGCGCCTCATCCTCATCGTCCATGTCCTGCGCTACCGCCGTCGTCGTTGTCCTCCGTCGCTTACGCCCAAACAACACTTCCTCCAATTCCAACTCTTCCTCCCCCTTTTCCTCCTGCGCAACATCCTCTATCCTGCGCGTGCCGTACGTCGATGGTCCTGCGTGTGCATTGCGAGATGCGGACATGGTGTAGAAGATGGCGGTGATGGGAAATCTGGCGAGCGATATCGACCGGGTTGACGTGGAAAAGAAGGAAATGAGCGTGGACAGCCAAAAGTTGTGTCTCAGCTGCGCTAGTTGTTGCTTCCGCTTGCGCTTGCGATTTGTGAGGCAAGCAGTTATCTGTAGGGTGGCAAAGATAAAGCTCTTCAACGTCGTTAGTGAAAGTCTCTGGCGGATCGGTTCCTCATATATACCTAGTGTCATGTCTATCAAGGATGCCCTTCATCTTCCCGAAGCGCTGCCTGAAATTCGTGGAAACCAATCGCGAACATGCGATAGTCGGATCAGAATACGCGCAGTAATAAGAAATAGGAAAATCTGAGCGGAGCATTCGCCAATAACAACGTCGCTTGAGCAGAGTGTTTTACCTACGATCGTTCAGGCAACAAGCCGCTTGCCGGGACAGTGCGCTCTGCTCCACGCTGTACCGGCGACCTGGAGCTCTCCCAGCAGTTGCAGCCAGCCTCTGTCGCCTGAGAGCTTGTGACCCGAGGCCTTCCTGCCGCTAGTCCAGGTAGACCGCATCAATTGAGGAACGTTATATTGAAGGGGTTGGTGCACAGGCATGCGTGAAGAGAAGCCTTAAACGATTAGAGGATGTTTACACTTTGGCGACTGCAGCTTTTCGCTGAAGCCCGTCTAGCCTATGGCCATCGGCTGCCATTGCCTTCCCTGCATGGTAATGATAGAGGTCGCAGATCCCGTGACACATCGAGGCTCTAGCTCAAACCAAGGAGTCGAGTGCATACCAGGCTGTCGAATTTATGGCGGCTCAGGGCAGACAGCAGCCGGGCAGATTGAGCAAATTCCTGCAACGAGACGCAGCACTCGGCCCGAATCCCGCTCCGAACGATCGGCGCTCGACATTCATGACGCAAATATGGCAGAAAGAGTAGATTCGCTGAAGCTCTCTGCCAGTCACAAGGCAAGGCCCGGGGCCGTCGTAAAGCAGTCCCACCATGGACAAGCTGAAGCGCATCCTCAAGCCTTCGAGCCTCCCGCCCCCTCGCTTAACCGCGCAAATCCACGTTCAAAATGATATCGTCATCGTCCGCCCTCGAGCGACGTCCGGACCCTCCCTCGACGACGATGCATTGCACATACAAGATGAGACTTTGCTCTCGGGACACGTCAATATTATCGCTCAGCCATATCTAAATCTTCACTCTATCCGTGTCGGCTTGGTCGTCTTGAGCAGGACCAAGGCGGACACGGATTCAAAGACTCGGGAGACCATCATCTTTGAGCGGTACAAGTCCTTTGACCTGGAGGAAATACAGTACACTTCAATCGTTCAGCCATCAACAACGAAGCACTTGATCAACAGAAGGATCGAATTTGATATCTTGGTTCCTGCCAGTCTCCCCACCTATGAACATTCAAAGTATGGCATCGTGCTCGCACAAGTACGGCTCGATGTGGACTTTGGATACGCAACGACGCCGGCCGGTCTGATCAGCACGGAAACGTTGGATTATATCCGTTCAAATCCTCCAGTGCAGATGAAGGATGAGCCAGAGAGTCCGCCAATGGTTCTAGGTCGACCCATGATCTTGGATCTTTGGCAAGGCGGAGGCAAGGTCGTCTTTCCTGATCGTGAGTTGGATCAATCTATATCCGGGTCCCGCCTCTGACAGTGCGCCGCATACAGAGTTATGCACGTGTACGGCTTCATCACAAACAAATGGCCACAAGTCACCTTTGGATCAGGTGCACCAATCCTGGACGAAAACAGTCGCCGTCATTGCGAATCCCGACCCGACAGGAGGTCTCCATCCGTTGCGTATGCAAAAAAAGGGATTCATTCCAGGCCTCGGTGAATGGCGTCTATTCATGCTGAGTGATACGGTAAGCCGAGCGCTTGAACGGACCCGAATTCGCGGTTGACGCGGTTTTGACAGTTTGCAGTTGGAGGATACCTGATACCTCGGCTGGAAATCAGTCAATCATCGCTCGGCCTGAGCGTCCATGCCGTTCACATTCACGTCCACCAGACATTCATTTCGATTCCACCAGAAAAGTTTCAATTCAACTTGTATGGATACAATGAGTTGGAGGAAGGCCCAGCGCAGGTTCGGTGTCCGGTCGAAGTGTTACCCGTCATCACCGACGGCAAGGTTCCCGTCAAAGGAGGACCGCATCCTCCGGCGCTGTGGTCTACGCTGGGAAAGAGTGCAGATGCATCAATGGACGAAGAATTGATGTTTGTGTGGCAACAGGACAAGCTGCGATTGCCCGATGAGACGAAGCTGCGCCCGACGAGTTTGCCAGGGTGAGTATATAACCTATATTGTTTTCAGCTCGCTGACTCCTTGTTGATGGCTCGCAGAACATCAACTCCGCTGCGTGTAGAGCATGAGATCGCCATCAAAATTTTCTTCTCGGTGCAGGGTGAGACGAGGCAAGGCGAGGCGATGGCCGATACGAAGCAGCAAGGCGAGGTCAGAATGCTGGTGATCAGTGTTCCTGTGGTGATAGCTTCTGTGAGTAACAAGTCGAGTCGTGTGGTGTTACAATTCGGTCACTCATGCGGCACGAGCAGTGTTGCTGCATCGAGCAAAGAGTAAAGCTTCCGTCATGTACGTGGAAGACTCAATGTAATTCGACTGTAACCCTCACCTTGCGCTGTCTCCGCTCGTTAGATTCAGAAGACCCATCAGTCACAGACGCAACTTCCGTACCAATGTGCGCGTGCTGTTTCAAGACCGAGGACTTTCCCGTTCCGACGCTGCCGCTCGAATCGGTAACGGCTGGCGCCCCCGCGCGTGCCTGGGATAGAGGCGAGGGCGGAGTGGCGGGGGTGGCGACGGCGCAGAAGAGTCGGGCTGTGACGACGGGACCGGCGTATGCGGGCGTTTGACGAGTAGCGCCTGGCGAAAATGACATCCCGTTGGATGATAGGGCCATTGGTAGATTGTAAGAGCCAGCAAGCGCTTTTGACGGGTTCACGCTGTATATATTGCCCGAGAAACTGACTGCGAATAGACCCTCGAGAATTGCCGGCGGAGAGGTGTGATCGGTGCTGAATGTGGAACAGAGGCTCCTACACAACAGCCAGTCTTGCACAGGCTGAGTGGCGGCCATGATAGTCAACTACTGAGCAGGCAAGCAGCACCACATATCCCTGCCCATACAACTCAGTCGCCAGCCAATCACAGGCGTCGCATTTGTCTGCCGCGTCATCACCAGGCCTTCTCCGATGAATGTTGCGACCAGACACGACGCTCGGGAAACGGTTATATAGCCTCGACCTTTTCTCTCGGGCGTATCGTCGAGGAGAGTTTCCACAACCTACAATCGACTGGATTATACAATAGCTACAATGGCTGTACGTCTCTCCTCCTGCTCACGATCAGACGTCTCGCTCATCATTCCCCCTCTCTGTACAGACCCCCACCACCGCCCCCGCATGCACCGGCAACCCTTCCTCGTGCGAATTCTGTAACCCGGCCGCCAACTCGGGCGCTTGTGCCGTCCAGGGCATTCCGGGATGTACGTCGGCGCCGGGCAGTTGTGAGGTTTGCAAGAGTGGGAATGGATGTGCAAAGGATTGCGCAGGGTGAGTATTTATGCTTTTTGCTTCTGTTGTTGTTGGCTGGAAGACTCTGGTTTTGGGGGTGAGGGGAGAGAAGGTTGTGCGTGATTGGGATTTGAGGAGGGCATACGAGGAATCAGGAGTCTGGCTTTCACGAATGCATTCGCATCGACGGCATGTGGTGGAGTGCAGTGGCGCCGTAGGGCGTAGTGATCCTTCGGTCCGAGGTCTCGCCTAGTCTCCATTCACCGCTCTAGAATCTCGTGTCCTCCCACCCAAGTAGCCAGAGAACAAAGACTGATTGATTCCCTCTCCGAATGAACAGTGACCCGACCAAGTGCAAGGTCTGCCAGGGCTCATGCCTGAAGCCGTCGGATGCGTCATTTGGCGTGGAGCCTGCACGAGCATAAGCTGCAGGGATATGAGATGAGGGATGTGGGATGTGGGATGAGGGATGTAGGAGAGTGAGAGGGAGAGATGCCAGTTGTATTGTGTTGTAGTGATAATGTCAAGAATAGTGAGTGGAATGTGCATCTGAATGAGCGCGCGTTCCGGCTGTACCATGGCTACCCTCGACGTGTGAATTACGTAATGCTCGGCCTTGGCCGCCAGTCCCCCGCCGGGCCAAACGTCGCGAATGAAAGCCGGAGGAGGGGGAAGAGAAGAGTCGAGAGCGGGAGGGACAGATCAAGAGGGCAGACCACATCCACATCGCCGCTCATCCCCACCATGGCGAAAAAGGCAGCGATCAAGTACCGCTCCCTCAAGACCAACCTTGTTCACCTCCCGCTCTCCCTGTATGCGCCGCTCGTCCAGCAACAAACGGTGCGTCCTGCGCGTCCGTCCCATTCACAATCCGGAAGCAGTATAGCTAACGAGCATCCCACAACAGCGTCCCCAGTCCCTGATCATCAACCTCAAGCACCTCCCCTCCAACGGCAAGCCCAAACTCTCACGTGCAGATCAAGTATCCCTGGGATGGTCCGGCCTCGCGTCGGCGTCGTCGTTGGAGATGTACGGATCCGGCCAGGCGCAGGTGGAGACGGTCGAGATGGATCCCGAGGTCGCGAAGGGTTTGGGATGGGAGGAAGGGGATTTGGTCGAGGTGGGCGTCGTCAGGCAGGCGGTCAAGGGGAGGAGTGTTAGTGTGACGCCGGCGACGTCGGATGATTGGGAGGTTTTGGTGAGTCCCGAAGCGGATGTGAGGGGTCTCCGTACGTGTCGCTGAAAGTGACACAGGAATTGCATACTGGGTATTTGGAGAACTATCTACTGTCACAGTTGAGGGCTGCAGCGGCAGGAATGGACGTCAGTGTATGGGTACAGGGCAAGACCAAGATTTCATTGCATATCGGTGCGTCACTTCTGGTTCTGGCTATGATGGCCGCTGACGTTCCAGCAGACGAGACAAGTCCGCCGTCAACGGCTTCGAACGCAGTCTTGATCACGCCCGACACCGAGATCTTTGTAGCGCCCCGTCCACGGAAAAAGGAGCCATCTGTCAAGCCAAAGCCGACAGCGCAGGCCCAGCCTCAACCGCCATCAATAGCCACAGCATCCATCAAGCAAGCAACCACAACTGCCGAACCCGAAATCAAGGAATCAGAACCCTTGCCGGAAGGCTACGTCTCGCTTCGTTCCGTCCCGCGGCGTGTCTTTTCTCGCTGGGTCGACCTCGTGCGTACGATCACGGACGGTCCACAGGGTGGATGGTGCTCGCGGCGGACAATGGACGCGCTGAAGACGCGTGCGGGTTTGAGTGGGGATGGAGAGGTACCGGTCGAGGTCGTGCCGTTGCCAGAGGGGGGGAAGCCGGTCAAGGCGGTTATCCGGTGTGCATCGGGGATTGCGGATGGGGATGTGGTGTTTTGGCCGCCGCTGCTCAAGGAGGATACTTGGGCCAGGGTAGGGTATGTGTGATTCAGCGATGGTGGGTTTCCCCGAGATGCTGATCCCTTGGCAGGGTCGTCGTAGATGAAAAGCCGAAAAAGCAAAAACCGAGGGCGGTCGAGCCGCCGAGCGCGGATTTCCCCGTGGGTGTGCTAGCGGGCGTGGATGAGATCGTACAGCAATGCACGCGGTATTATCAGCAACAAACAGCGCTCTCGCCGTTACATGACACGTCTCTCGTTTGTGAGTCGTTCGCGTGTCTCTTGGCCCGACTTCCGCTGACGACACCGGGCAGTCAAGAAACCGCTCCTCTTGTGCGGCGCATCAGGCTCGGGCAAGACAGCCATCGCACAGCACGTCGCGCGGACGCTCGAAGCCGATCGTAAAGTCCCTCTGGAGATGATTTACGTCGATTGCAAGGCGCCGCAGGGATCCGTGACGGGCGCCAAGCAATTGATCGAGGGATGGATGACGGACGCGCGGGCGAGGCAGCCGTGTCTTCTGGTACTGGACAATCTGGAAAAGATGGTGCCGGAGGAAGTCGAGGTGAGTTGGCTTTGGCGAGGGAGAGTCACCTGTCTGACTTTTGTTTCTTCCAGCAAGCAGATAACACCCGCACACGGACGACGGCCGAATGCTTTGTTAGCGAATTGGCGCGATCCGGCCCAAGGACGTATGTTCTCGCCACGGCAACAAGCGCAATGGACTGTCACCCTCTGCTTCGGACAAAACACGCATTCGGCAAGACGATCGAACTCAAGGCGCCCACGAGTGATGTCCGGCGGCAAATTCTCGGCAAGATCTTGTCGAGTCGGCATCGCGTCGATGAATCGGCGCTGGATCTTACGATGGTCGCGCACGAGGCTGAGGGGTACATGGCAGCGGACCTGAACGACTTGGTAGAGAACGCGATGCAGCAGGCGATCGTGAGACAGATGACCGGTGATGTGGTATGTAGCCGTGACGCGGAACGTCGAACCCCGGCTGACCGGGAGCGCAGGCTGGAATCTGTAACGCCGATTTTGAGCGGGCGAGTCAAGAGTTCAAGCCGCGTTCGTTACGCCAGGTCAAGCTGCAGAAATCCGACGTTCAGTGGTCAGATATCGGAGGCAAGTGCGACACCGGGCCTATTCTCAGAGCAATGCTGATAAAGCCGCAGGACTGCATGAAACGCGGCGCGTTCTTCGAGAGACGCTCGAATGGCCGACCAAGTATAGTGCCATCTTTGCAAAGTGTCCGCTGAGGCTGCGTTCCGGGTGAGCATCATCGCTTCGACCAGTGCCCTGTGCTGACATGATGGCCAGGCTGCTACTGTACGGATTCCCGGGTTGCGGAAAGACCCTCTTGGCCTCGGCGGTGGCCAAAGAGTGTGGACTCAACTTTATCAGCGTCAAGGGTCCCGAGCTGCTAAACAAGTATATCGGTGCGAGTGAAAAATCTGTACGTTTGGGCTTTTGTTTCGGAGCTACGCTGAGTTTGCCCAGGTCCGAGACGTTTTTGAACGGGCTGTGGCAGCCAAGCCTTGTGTCTTGTTCTTTGACGAATTTGATTCGATAGCACCGAAACGGTATGTCGGAAGAATTCTAGTCGAACTCTGCTGACGTCGCAACTCTAGTGGTCATGACAGCACCGGTGTCACGGACCGAGTGGTCAATCAACTCTTGACAGAGATGGACGGAGCCGAGGGTCTGGACGGGGTCTATGTACTTGCAGCGACGTCGCGGCCAGACTTGATCGATGCAGCCTTGTTGCGTCCCGGTAGACTGGACAAGAGCTTGCTGTGCGGTATGCCGGACGAGAAGGATCGGCTCGAGGTGGGTTTTGGTTCATTCACCGAGCGGTCCCTAGCTCACCCCTCGCAGATTATGCAAGCCGTCAGTCGAAAAATCGCGCTCGACCCGAGCGTCGACCTCGAGGAATACGTAGACTCGACGCAAGGCTTCTCCGGTGCAGACTTGCAGGCCTTTGTCTATAATGCGCAACTCGAAGCCGTGCACGACATTGTCGAGGAAGATCGGACGGGTGCATCAACGCGGCCCAGTGAGACCGAGGCGTACAATGGCACTTTCCATGTGTGGAAATCGGGCGTCATGCACGGCTCGCGCGCGATGGCAGCGAGTGAGCGATCAGTCGTTTCGAAGCAGGTGGGTGCGAAGCTCATGTGGAGGGACGAGTGCTGATGATGTGACAGGTCGAGAGTCTGATTCGAGCCAACGCGGCGGCCGAGGGAGATGGCGGCAACGTCAAGCCTGTCTTGGCCAGATCACAGGTGTGTCAAGCATGGAGCACCATTGAAAGTTTTGTCTGACCTGTTGTCCAGCCCATCGTAAAGGAACACCATCTCGAGAGGAGTTTGAACAATACCAAGCCTTCCTTGCCGGTCAATGAGCGACAGCGGCTAGAAACAATGTAAGCATGGGCACTGAGTCGTGCAGCCGTGCTTTGCTAACCTGCAATCACAGATATCGACGATTCGTCAACGATCGGGCTGGAGGATTGCAGGATGGCCAAGCAGCCGAGGGAGTGGGACAGAGAGTTTCTCTGATGTAGTAAACACATCATGGCACATTGCATACATATCATCCTATACACTGCCTGTGAGGTTCATTGGCTTATACATTCTCAAAGACGAGAGTAACGATCTCACCCATATCTTGCGGCCAAGTGGCTCAGACGGGTTTGCCTAGAAAGAAAGCCTCGTTTACCCAACAAGTCAATTCGCGGCGCATCGTCTTGACCAAACTGAGCATGAAGCATGCGGAGCGTGGACTAGCCGCCTCTCTCGATCTGTATAGGAACATGATGGGCACGTCGCGAGGTATGTGGTAAATGTGTTACAGTGTCGGGCGTTGAGAATCGATGATCGTGCTGCTTGGGGTTGAAGGATCGCCGCGAGGAGTGATGTTAGATAATGGGAGCGAATGCAAGTACGGGGAAGAATCGGTTGAAGGGTGGCTCGAGGCAAGGTGTCGAGCGGAAAGATCTTGGGTTAGCTTGATCAGGAAAGCCTGCGATGGAATAGGCCTGTTGGGAATCGCAAGCTTGGTCGAAAGACCGACACTTGGTTGGCATACAAGGCTCTTCTGCTGAACGCGGGCCAGACGTTCAACGCTCTACACTACCTGATGCGTCGCTACGAGTCACGTGAGACTTGCGTGGTCCGCAAGCCGAAGACGGTCACTAATATGCGCTCGTACACTTGGCATCCCGGACGTGACGAGACGGGCCATTCTAACACCGCTACTTCGCATCTAGAGGAGCCGGGGCGGGCTGGGATGGCTTGTCTGGTGGTAGTGCGTTGTGCCGAAGACTGACGGAAGGAGGGTCATGCGGGGTAGCCATCTTTCTTCCAGCTCTTTTGCGAGTGTCTTGGCTGGCGATCTTTTGGTCCGGTCTGCGGCAAACAGGGCGGCGGGAAAAGGACAGACGGAGTGTGGGCGAGGTGTCTCTGTCGGTAGGTTGGACCGCGTGTGGAGGGTGAGACGCGTGTGTAAGGGGTAGGTGGGATGGCGGATGGGGAAATGGGGTCCAGAGATAAGGGAGGATATCTCGAGTCATCTGAAGCATCGGAGCATCTCACCATATCAAACGTTCAACACGAAACAGTTGTAAGTAATACAGGAAGACGAGACTTGCCTCGAATGGCCGGGAGTCTCAACGGGGGCGATAGGAGATTTTGTAGGGCCTGCCGAAGGAAGCGTATACCCACATATGGGATGCGGAGCGGAAAGTCCATCACTGCCTGCACTCTGAGATGAATCTATGTCAGTGAGAATGCAAGAGCCAGGCCCACGTATCGTGTACAATCCATGTCAGTGATGGAAATGACGAAGGGCCCCATCACGCTGGCGTATCAGTCTGCCCCTGAGAAATGTTTGCTTCCGTCCTACCTCCCTCTCGAGTCGGCTCACCCCACCATCCCCGAATCATCGACTTGGTGAGGCCAAGCTGATTCCGACAGATTGCCTTGATCCCTGCGAGTGACAGGTCGTCACCGCCTGCGTGTGCGTCTGCAGCGTGCGACCAAAACGAGTCGCAGGGGCGCTGCCGCGCGCTAGGGGCGTTTCAGACGGGCGCGCGATGAAACACCGGGCGAGCGATCGACGCCGCGAGGGGCCGCGCGACGGGAGGCCATTGTTCTTTCTCGCGGCAGGAGAGTCGGATGGATGGCGCTTTGTTGTTGCCTTCAGCTCGAGTCTCTTGACAGGTCGCCTTCGACGTAACGCATAATTGGCGGCTTCTGCCCTTGCCCAGAATCTGGCGGACGGAGGGACGGGAACGCTGTTTCAGGACAAACGACACCTTGTTCTTGCGGGACGGTCTTATCTTTCTTGCCGCTTTCGGGCACAATTTTTGGAGATTCGCGAGTGGACAGCGACGGAGTAGAAAGGAAGCACGAATCGAGAGTGGAAGGGCAGCGCTGCGGGGCGCTACATTGTGAGCTCCTCGACGTCTATTACTGCGGGCATCTAATCACGCATCATAGATTTCGACACATGACATCATCAACAGCAAGGAATATTATGAACTCGTCCTCATACGCCAACGACCGCCCTTTCACGGGTTCCACCGTGCCCAAAGTTCACGGCGTACATACACGGGAAGACGCCGAGCTCCTTCAGGCGATGCACAAACGCGCACAGGCACGGGAAGCGTGAGTCATATCTTCCCCCCCTTTTCCGTTTTTCCCGGGTTTTCTCGCTGATATAGAGACAGTGAAACGGCGGTGCATCCGGTGGCGAAGAGACCGCTGACGGCTGGAGGAGAGCCGAGGCCGTTGACGATGCGGGAGGCGCAGTTGGTGGATCATTTGGTCAGGCTACAACTTGTGCGTACCTTATGCTGTGCTCCCGTTCAAGGTGCTCACACTTCGATCTGCAGTTCCTTGCGATTGCTCCGGGGTCATGGCAGCAGCACGGCACAATTCCAAGCGGCACCGTACGCTTTCCTCCTCACCCTATCTCCCTCCTGCCGACTGCATTCTCTAACGCCACGCCTCGTCCATAGGAAATGTACCCGATGCACAACCCCTGGGCGACTTTTCCCGGCAGTCAATCCACCGACGCCATCTCCTTCGTCTCCTCCCCCCATCCAGCGCTCAACCGGTTCCTCCTTCCGAACGGGGAACACGTCACGTGTGCGTATTGGAACGGCCTGTTTCAGATCACGGGGACGGATATCGGTGAGTGCCCCTCTCCTCCCGGTGCGGATTGTGAGGAAGCAAGGCTGATGGTGCGAGATGTAGTGAGGGCGTTGGCGTTTAGGTTTGAGGCGTTTGGGAGGCCGGTCAAGACGGCAATGGTGAAAAAGTTTGAGGAAGGCGTGTTTTCGGATCTGCGAAACTTGAAGCCGGGCGAGGATGCGTCGTTGGAGAAGCCAAAGGTGAGCTGTTGCCCAAGACTCCGGTGATGCGAAGCTGATGATGCTTAGAGCGAGTTTTTAGATCTGTTGTTCAAGTACGGGTGTATCAGGACGCAGAAGAAGCAAAAAGTCTTTTACTGGTGGGTCCCTTGAGCGAATGGGTTTGCCGGGCACAGCTGACGTCGAGGGCACGACAGGTTCTCGGTCCCGCACGACCGGCTTTTTCTCGATGCGCTTGAGCGGGATTTGAAGCGGGAAAAGGACGGACAGGACACCACGACCGAGGTGATTGGCGAGCCGGCGAGGAGTTTCAAGTGGGACCCATCGAGGACGCTGTTTGAGCAGTACGCTGTTTCAGAGCCGGGAAGTATTGGAAACCCGATTGTGCCTATTGTGAGTGCTTCAAGTAGCCTTCGATTGCCTCGGCTGACGATCCTGCAGCCTGCACCCCACACAGAACTACCAGCAGACAAGTCTCGACCCGCGCCACCTGAGAATGGCCAGCCAAGGACACTGCAAGCCCCACCGGTTCCCGCGACGCCGTCCGGTGATCTCGCGAGCGTGTCAATATTTGAGGGATCACTGCAGTATAAGCAGCGAAAGAAGAAGGGCCAGCGTCGAAGCGGACCCAAGGGGGGCGAGGGGAATGATGAGCTCGAGGCAGATGCGGATGAGGAAGGGAGTGCATCCGAGGAGGAGGAATCGGCAGCCGGAGGTTCGCAGCCGCCACCGGCGCCAGCGTCTTCGTCGTCATCGGTTCCACCGCAGCAACCAATTCAGGAGCAACGAAAGCATCTCATTACGACGGTATTGCACGACAAGGGCAAGACGCCCGCATTGATTCCGGATCCGAGCACGCGGTATATCATTCGACACGAGGGAAACAGTTCACGACCGGTGACGAATCCACGGATCATGTATCCGAGACTGCCGCCGCCGCAGACCGCCAGCGGACAGCCGCTTACGTACCGTTCCGCTGGGAATCTCCCGGGAAGGATACCCGCCATCGCCAAGAAACGTACATTTTCCCAAACAAATACCGATGCTGAGGGCGCGGCGGACTCGACGGGCTCGCTCTCAGACACGGGAAGCCCTGGAGCCGGGTACAAGGTCTTTCATTGTCCGCTCGAGTCGTGCGGCAAGGGCTTCAAGCGGCTCGAGCATCTCAAGCGACACGTGCGCACGCATACGGAAGAAAAGCCGTATCTCTGTGATCAGTGCGGCAAGCGGTTCAGTAGGGGAGATAATCTGCTGCAGCATGCCAAGATACACGACAAGGAGCCAAAGGAGCCGAAGAAGAATGCGGAGAAAGGCGCCAGCAAGGCCGTATCATTGAACGGAAAGGCGGGGAGTGCGGAGAAGTAGGGGCACAGGCACCACGCTGGATCATATAGCGTCACGAAACCCAGACGGACATGACGGCCACAGCAAGATCGTCGGATAACAGCAAACGAGATACCTTTCTCAATAACACTCTTGGCAAACCGAGGATCGGGCTCTGCGTCCTTCAGACCATGCGAGACCCCTCTAAGAACCACCAACGATCAGGGGAGGCAACTTCCAACCATCGATATCCGCATCAATATCGCTCGCTATATAGCAGCATCAAGCGAGCGGCTTTTCCTCAAGGTTTCAGCCTTCGTCGCAACCCTTATGATGGCGAGATCTGTGACCACGTGCTCAACAGCAGCCGGCTCAGGTCTTGAAGGGACGCTCGACATCGCAAGTTAGAGTCTTTCGCGGTCTACGACTCGCCGCGCATCGCTACCAGGACCGATGCGACCTAATGTCACAATGCCTTTCATACCATCGCTGTTTGCATCACTTGTGAAGAAGATGCCATTTGTCTATTTGCATCACTTGTGAAGAAGATGTCATTTGTCTAATCACAACCATCGGTGTTCAATTGTGCATACAAGCATCCCCTAATGTTGGGGTCATGCCATCGGCCATTGTGATTGCTTCGTTCGCGTAGCAGAACAACGTCATCACGCACCGTAAAACGAGTTGTCGCGATAGGGGAAGTGTCCAATAATTAGCGACACTACTCAGCCCCTATATCCTCGATCGAGAAGATGTTATACTAGAAAGCTGTCTAGAAACAAAACTTCTGACGGGCGCGAATAGCACTCAGGCGGATCTCGGGTGGCTGGTGATGTGTTTCGCGGTGCCTTTTGCCGGAATTCCGCAGCAAATCCGGTCCAAAAAGCTGTATAAAACTTTGCGATCAAGCTTGCATCAGCTCTTGCTGCGCTTGTAGTTGTCACAATTCTGAGATGACAACTGATGTATCTTAAGGATCAGCCATGTATGATCCGGGGGGTCGCCGAAGATTGAGCATGGTCTTCCTACTTCGAGGGAATCATATGAGCTCTGCAATGGCCTTTGTGATCAATCTACCCATGGCGTGTTTACAAGATGGGACCGGCAATGAACCGGCTGGAGTGAGCTATGGACTGCTATGGAGTCCTGCCAGATGATTTTCCCGCTCCAGGCTTGATTGAATGAGGTGAGCAGCCACAGAAGCAGCCACATCGTAAATTCCTATAGCTAGCAAGCTAGCTAGCAGCTCAGCTGGCCACATTGTAGAAGCCATCACGCATTGCAGAAGCTATCAAGGTAGCTATTAGGTAAGCGATCTAGGCACAAGAACCGGGGAAGGATACGCCCTAGTCCGAGCGCTAATCCGGGCGTGCCATCGACCGTGTTCCTCGATTCCGGTTGCTCCAGCTCTTCTGCCTGAATACTATTTGCCGAAAAGCACCCGCCAAGCTCCGCGAGCGCCCGCAAGATATGATGTCGCGCAGCGCGTGACCTCTTTGTATTTCTGTTGCGTACGCAGGTCGCAGGTCCGGCTAAGAAAACAATCGAGGGAAGACCACAACGGAGGATCTCGAGGAGGAGGCAGTTGTCAAGTCTAGAAGACGCTTGCCGGAGGAAGATCTGGTGCAGTGATATCGGTTGTCAACAACGGATGCATTGCGAATTGTCCGTAGACATCAATAAACAATCATTCCATGATTACTTTGCGCTTGATCGAGACCTGACAGGTTGCAAGAGAGACGCCAATTCATATCGCTGATCCCGCAAAACATCACCAGCTGCCTTGGACGCCCAATCCGCCTATCATCGTAGTCCATCCCGTAACTTCAAGACTGCTTCAAGGAACCGGTGTTTTGCACTTCTTGTTCTACATCTCGTCTCACAACGACCTTCATCTTCGAGCTCCTTTGGCACTGTTATTGGAACGCCAAGATCGTCTGCTAAGAGACCCAAATCTCAAGGAAAGATCGACGACCACGCCGCGCTTGGCATCGCGTGGGGCCGAAACGAGAAGCAATCCTTCCAGTTTCAGAAAGCCGTCGCAACCGCTCATCCTTCAAGGATCAAGGAGAGCCGACAAGCAATCTCATTCGCAAGAATTGATTCTGGTATACAGGCTGTCGAGCCATCGTTGGGGAAATAGGCGAAGTACTGTTGAGGTCGACAGGTGGAACTGTAGCCATCTTCGGTGTCGCAATGAGCAAGCCTGCATTGACCATCATCACCACACCGGCGAGTGCCCCGGCCACTCAGCCACCCACGCCAGCTCATTCCGAATCTCCCACCAACGATGATGCAGGCAGAACCAGTAAGTGCAAGATTTTTGCACTTGATTACGACCGACGCATCTTCTTGTTCAGGTTCGCTTCGGTGTGCTCAAGAGAATTCTGCACATAGTCTGCTTCGCGAGCCAGGATCCCCCCAGACGGGCGAGGTTGTCGGGACGCCTGCAGGTCCACAACATCACGTGCCGATTGCAGACGAATTGACCGAAGAAGGGAAAGTCAAAGCATGGTCATCTAGCATTTCGACCTCAGAATCCGTTCCTGTGGGTTTGAAACTTCCACCGATACCGGATGAAGAGACACTGCGTGATCTTTCCGCCGCGAGATCGAGGTCAAGGTCTGCTTCGCGGTCTCCCACCAGTGCGACCGGTACGACGGGGAGGTTTCCGAATGCCAAAGGGGAAGCTACGAGAAGTCTGCCATCACTGAAGGATGCTGCATCTCAGCAGAAACAGGCACAAGGTAAGTCTCCCCCTATGATCCACGCTCTTACTCATTATCCGCTCTAGTTCCTCGAGGCAGATCACCACTAGCTCAGGCAAACACCAGTGGGCCCGCAGCCTCGCCGGTGTCTTCACCAAAGACCTCCTCACCAAAGCCGTCAGGCTTCAAAGCTTTCCTGCGAAAGACATTCGGCATCGGGAAGAGCCCGAGCGACAAGCAGAAAAAGGACAAGTCACCTTCAGTATCGCCTGCTGCGCGAACTCAGAATCCACGGTCACCTTTGCCTCGGTCCGGGTCACCGGCAACTCCGACACAGTCCGCCGATCCGATGCCGTTTGCCAAGGTCCCGGCTACGCGGTCATCTGCCCCGCCGTTGCCAGCACTTGCGACACCAGTTTTCACTCCATCATCACCTTCAACACCATCAGCTAACGGACCCGCTCAGCCAAGTCCTTCTAGCCTCGCTGCGCCTCGTCCAGAAGACCCTTCTCAAATTCCACTCCCGCCTTCGCCGTTGGTTCTACAAGATAGCCCACAGATTCCAGCACCCGCCGTTTTCTCGGCTGGGCAGTCCGTCGAATCGACAAAATCCACGAGACTTTCCGGAGAGTCGCAAGGAGCGCGTCCGCCGTGGAGCGTAGCTCGAGTGAGGCGACTCGTGTCAACCTCGCCGGTCGAGGTTCCGATAGTGACGAAGATGTCAAACGTATGCCAGAGCCCCGAACGTCACCTGGTCGTGCCGGACTCTGCGCAAGCCCCGTCAAGACCATGTCCGCCATCGAGCCGCAGCAGGCTAATCCATTCAGCACGTCTCCGTTCGACTCCTCACACATAAATGCAGGGAAAACGTCCATTGGCGTGACTCAGCTGTTGGGAGGGGTGACGATGAGTCGAAGTGTCACCGCGGAAGGCATGCAGGAAGCAGAGGAAATCATGGGCGAGAAGCAGTTGGCCCTCCAGGAAGCGAGCAAGAAGCTTGCCGCCAGCATTGCAGACTGGGGCACACATGTCGATGATGAGGCAGAGGAAGCCAAGGACTCTTTTGGGTATGATGTGGGACTGCCTCCTCGCGCTTTGGCCAGAAAAGTATCCCCGACGCCCAACGCCATTCCGAAATACGGCAGAAGCACTTCAGCTCCATCCGGAGACAGGCTGTCGACCAACCTTGCAATGGCGAGCGGTCAGGATCGATTCGGCAGAAAGACTACCATCAAGGGAGTTGGTGGCGGGTTGACGAGAAGTGGGAGCAAGATACGAACATCCGTGTATGGACTGGCCGATGTGAGTGCTATCTCGACGTCGAGAACTACAATCTCACGTTCTTCTGCTTCAGGTTTTACACCGAAAGGAGACGACCCCGCAGCAAAAGAGAATATCAGCTTCCCCAACTATGCATACGATGGATACTATCAGACGACAGGCCGACGAGATTTGCGATCAGGAGGAGAGAGACCGTGCCGAGAGCTTCTTCATGTCATAAGTTCATTGTGCACCGAGGAAGGCCAGGGATACCAATTGAGCATATCAGCATCTTACGACCAGAGCACAGATATCAGTCTCACAGCATATTTCTAACGCATCAGTCACCTTGCATTGCAACAACCCTTCTAACAATTGTAGGCGCGGACGATCCATCGCTTCCCCAACTGTACATGTAACAGCCACCACCGCATCATTTCCGTTGTAAATTAGCCGCATGCCTTGGAATCGATTCACAATCCTTGCTTGGTTGTCCAGATCACACACGCATCAACTTATAGTCAGGGTTGCCGTAATCGGTCTCGATGGGCGTTTGTCACGCGAGTCTATTTCTTGCTCTAACTGCTCGTCCTCTTACTGGCTCCTGTCCAGGCCTCGGTATCTGGGTGTCGCTTGTGAAAGCCTGGCCGTGCCTTGTTGACTATCAGGGCACCTGACTTGGAGAGTGGGAAAGATGAATGATCTCTCAACCGGAGCGGCTGAACTTGACTGCTCAAGTACTGCAGAGACTGCTACTGCTGTTCCCCGGAGCTGACTTCAACGAAAGACTTAAAGAGCGTTCGGACGGAAGCAAAGAATGCAAGTGAGACACTCGAGACAAGAGACAACGAGCGATGGTATTATGGTAACTGTCACCTCCAACATCCGCCAGAGCTATCAAACCCAGGTCACGTCGGCTGGTCAGCTCCCTCGTTCGACGGATTTGCTTGGAGGACTCAGCGTATGCGGCGCGATTCATACTGACGTAGTTGCTTCGTGAGTGAATCGCCCAAAGCTATATAGCGAATCTCTGATTGTCGTTTAGAAAGGTTCCTTCTCGGACCAGTCTCCTCATACCGTTCTTATTCTCAGGTGCTGAGCAGCTAGCATCCGAATGACGTCGTCTCCCAAATCCGAAGCTTCATCCTATGATGAGAGGCGCAACAGCTTCGTTAGCGAAGACCTCGACGACGAGCCCAAGGAGACGTCTCCATCTCAAGGTCAAATGGAAGAAAAATTGCCAACGGGTAAGCGTTGAGCGGGGACATCGATCCACGAATTCGTTACGCTCTCATACTGAATTCATTTCGCAGAAGTAGGCGGACAAGTCGTGACCTCAAACGACACGTTACCAAGCTCATCAGCTACTGCTTCTGAATCGGAGACTGTGGACCTTGATCCCCATACCGCATCTCCCACGTCTCCTCGAGAAGTCACGTCCAATCGGAGGTCATCGCTTAACAGCGGTGACAATCAGGAGCACGTAAGAGACCCATCTCCGAATGACAGCTCTTCCTCAAGCCTTCTCGCGACACCGCATCAGCCCATATCGGATCACTTCGAGCCACATGAGAGTCGGGAGTCAAAGAGGGATTTGGCTGACGATGGTGATGGATTTCACCAGCTGCCGATCGCGGAAGAAAAGACTCTCTCCATCGGCCGTCCGCCCGTAATCAGTGCAACGGGAATCATGGACGATGACGAAATTTGTCCGTTGGACACCAAGACATCTGCCACATCTCCCAAACGAACGACCCTGCTGGAACCGAAGAGTCCATCGGCCAATGTGATCGATGTACAGCCAACCTCACCTAGCTCTTCACCTCTGAGGAACAAGTTGAGCTTGATCCCGTCCGCGATCGGGTATGCAGCTGGTCTGCTCCCCGTTGGAAAAACAACATGGACAACGAACGCTGATGCGCTTTCGAGCCCAAAGTCGCCATCGCTGGCGGATAGCGAGATCAAGAGCGAGCTTTTGGGTCCTCACTATGAGGGAGCCACACGACTGTCCGCAAAATCCGACTTGTCATCCCTTCATTCGGCAACGGCTCCACCAGTCAATATCAAGGACGAGGCTACGGTTCCACCGCCTGGCACCTCATGGCGATCTTTGACAAGCTTACTCGGGCGAGGCCCGGCCGCTCCGGTTCACGAAACGGCATCCAATACAAAACCCGGTATCTCAACACATGCGGAAAACGGGCATCATCACGACACGGAGACACCCTCTACATCCTTTCTTCTTCATCACATAACGTCTCCATCTGCCACCGCTGATCGTCGTCGATCCTTGGAACTTGGGGGGCCACAGCAGTTGCGCGAGGGATTCGAAAGAGTCAAAGCAGAGATGGTGGGTGCTGCGAAAGAGTTAAGGGACAAGGATGCCCAGCGCAAGCGGGATAGCGGCATAATCGGGCCCGACGCTTTATCGCCACTGAGTGAAACGAGCGAACTCGGCGGTGATCCGGAGTATGCCAACGGGTCACTGGCGCCTAATGCATGCGATGGCGTCGATAGCGTGGACTGGCGTGAGTTCGATATCCAAAGTATTGAGGGGTTTGCTGATCTTTGTGCAGAGTTCTGGGGCGCTGTGATGAGCGATTACGAAGAGGTCGCTCGGACCCGGCCCAAGGATCTATCGAGAGCGATTCAGCAAGGAATTCCCGCTGTAGTTCGCGGTACAATCGTGAGTGCCTTTTGATATGCCAGTATCGGGTGTTCAATCTTCTGCTCCCCAGTGGCAACTCATGTCATCATCCAAATCCATTGCGCTCGAAGCCACATACTCGGCACTCTTGAAGTTGACATCTCCTCACGAAAAGGCAATACAGAAGGATCTGGCCAGAACATTTCCGCAACATGCTTATTTCAAAGGCACTGCTGGTGGCCAGGAAAGCCTTTTCAATGTCGTTAAAGCGTATAGCATGTGAGTAGGATCCTACTGCATCCTTCTCGAATTGACATGGCGTAGCTACGACCAGGATGTCGGTTACACGCAAGGCCTAGCGTTCATCGTCGCCGCTCTCTTGCTCAACATGCCTGAAGAGGAGGCATTCTGCGTCTTTATCCGCCTGATGTACTCATATGATCTCCGGTCACATTTCCTACCGGATATGCCTGGATTGCAGCTGCGTATGTATCAGTTCGATCGATTACTGGAAGAGTTGTTGCCGGCTTTGCATCTACATATGGTCAGGGCCGGAGTAAAAAGCTCGATGTATGCTAGTCAGTGGTTCATGACCATGTTCTCATATCGGTAAGTGTCTCTCGATCGCGACGTGACGACAGCTAGAACGCCATATCAGATTCCCTCTTTGTCTGGTATATCGTATTTTCGACATCGTATTCGCGGAAGGCGTAGAGGCCATCTTCCGGTTTTCTATGGCTCTGATGCGCAAAAACGAAGACGAACTGCTCAAACTGGATTTCGAGGGTATTCTCAAATTCATGTCAGACACCATATTCGAGTGTTACAAGGTATGTCGAGATGCGGCGTTCATGACAAATGCTAACCTGCCATACCTCAGAATACGCAGGAGCCGGATGAGGAAATAGATCCTCCAGCAGACTCTCAGTGGATGACCAACGACTTTGTCTATGACGCTTATGCCGTGCAGATGTGAGTTCAAAGCATACTCGTCTTGCCGAGACTCATACCTCTCCCAAGCACCCCATTCATGCTTGACTCGTTTGCCAATGAGTGGGAAGGACAACTCAAAGTGCAAAATGCACATGCCTTGGAGCTGGATACCTTACGAAATGCCAACCGCAACCTCAGCAACCAGGTGTAAGTGAGCGCTAATCGAATGCCTGCTATATGTCGTTGACCACATCTGCAGGAAACAACTCGAAAGCGCAGTGGCAACAATGTATGTTGTGAGGAGAGGATCTCGTTGTCGGACTGCTGATCGTGATCGATCTCAGGAATGCGGAACACGTCCAAATAGTCAAAGAGCTAGTGCAATCGCGAATCGAAAGGGAGTCTGTTGAAGCTGAACTCGTTCGTTACAAGCTCATGTGAGTCGCATGATCATTCAAACTACAATGACAGCTGATCATACTCCCAGGTACGCGGATCTCGCCCATGAGCAACAAAATGCCATGTCTCGGCAATCGCGCATGTCGAGCGTTGCTTCACAGCATGCACGTTGAAAGGCGTTTTGCATGTTACTCGTAGAAGAAAACGCAGTAATCATGAGCAGACGTGCATAAGACAGCAATATTGACAATGCTGGTGATTGCCTTGTAATACTTCTATGTTTCATTGAATGGACAGTACAATAGGGTGACGCTGGAGCTTTGTTCGCCATTTGGCGCTGTCTTAACAAAGATCTACAAAGTCGAACCGAACTATGTATGATATCGTAAAGCATTACCCATTGCACTCGCTGCATCTTGGGCATTGATACCGAAATCGATCTTCTTATCGAAGATGCGCTCTAGGCGGCCCGCCTTCGGAAATTTCCTCCCTGTCTATCCGCATCCCGACGATCCGGGTTCAGGCGGTCGGGATGAATAGGTGGGACGCGACGTTGACCTCCGGGAGGGCTGTATACTGGCTGCGTATTGTATGCCGATTCGGGTTGGAATCCTTGTTGAGCGTTGTAGCCGGCCGAATTGTAGGCTTGTTGTCCGTAAGCAGACTGAGAGTTGTATGCTTGTGTTGCATTGTAGCCAAACTGATTGAATGGAGTTTGAGGGTTGAAACCGCCCTGATTGCTGAATCCGCCACCAGGCACAAGGTTCTGCAAGTTTTGCAAGTTTTGAGCCAAAGCGCTCACATTGAAGTTGAGACCGCCAGCCAGGGGGTTCGCCCCGGCGAAGACATTGTTGGACGCAGCGTTCTGGCCGCCGAACCCATAACTGAGATTACCATTGACAGGTAGCGCTGGCACAACGACTGGAGTACTGGGATTGGAAATGCGAGTCTGACTGTTGTTCCCCTGCGCTTCTTGCTGTTGATGCTGCAGATACTGGTGACTGGGAATAGCCGCCTGAGCTTCCTCCTTATACAGTGGAATGATTCGCACGAAGTCGTCGTCCAGTCGCGCGACTTGGACGTTACTTTCATCAGCTGAGACAGGTATCTGATCCTCGTCCGCGTAAAGAACAGCAGGGATTCCCTGCTCTCTTCTTGATTGTTCCATAGTCTCGTCGAGTGCGACAGCAGTCACGTCGGGAGAGCCCCTGTATTCCATTTCTGATGGGAAAGCGTCAGTTGCTGAATGTACCACATACATGAGACACTCACCTCGAGGAGTATGCCATATCGGCTGCCTTCTCAGAAGAGCACCTTCCTCCATTTCCATTTCTCTTGCACTGCCTTCGTGACTCTGTATTATACAACAACGTATCAGCGCTTGCCACGTGTGTGGAGAGAAGCAGAACATACCTCTGTCGGGTCTCGAGCCTCAATTTTGCGAATGCTAACCAGGCTGGGTCCTTCCTTCCATCTGACCGTCATGTGTGGGCGGGGCTTGCCGTCTCGGCCTGTCCTGGGCGCACGAGTGGGATCCGGAGTCTTTCGGGTTGTTTCAGGTTCAGCAACAGGTGTCTGGGCTGCCGCAATGCTGGCGAAAGCTTGTGCCAATGGATCATTCGAGGAAGGCTTCTTGGACGGGACTGGCCGAGTCGGTCGACTAGAAGCAGTAGGCGCCAAGAAAGAGTCCATGAGATCGCCGCCTGCACTCTTTCTGTTCATCGCCGATGCCGAAACCGTAGCATTGCCCGATTTTGATGCGCTGGTCGAGATGGCGCTGGTACTGTCTCGTCGCCCATTCTCGCCACTGAGACGGGATTTCTTGTCTGAAAGGTGTCAAGTGATTAGCACGACTTCATGTCGGGATAATCTAGCTAACATACTCGTTGACACAGCGTCGTTGTCAGCCTTACGTTTTGCAGCTGCACTTGTCGCACCGGGAGCGGACTGTGTGCGCATGTCCTTCAACATCCAGCCCTCAACTGCCTTCCTGATGTCTGCAAGTGTAGGCGATTAGCGTAATCGACGCGCGGGAAGCAGTAACCCTCACCATCGTCTTTGCGACTCCATTCTCGCAAACGTCGAGCGATTTTCGTACTCTCGAGTACCTCGTCGCTGGGATTGAGTTTACGCACGAGCTGCAGGGGAATGTCAATATCATTCTCCGTATTGAACCACAGGACATACTTCGTTGACCAGGTAAGCAACCTTTGTGCTCCGCCAGATGGTGATGTTGGCTTTCTTCTTGTCCTTATCCGAGCTACTCTTCATTTCACTTCTCTCATAGGCATCACGCAAGAATCGTTCTAACAAGGGCAGATTGCTGGGCCGAGCAAGGACCTTGCGATAGTCCTGAGGCGCAACGATCATCTGATGAACCACCCACGCCAGTTGGTTCAAATATAGCTCGACCGTAGGCTTTGCCGTGCCGTCAGGATAGAGCATTCGCTTGAACGCGTCGAGCTTTGCTTGATAATCGGCAGGAGTACTACCGTTAATGATAGGCGGCAAAAGGCGCAGAACTTGCTCGAATTTGATCGGTTTGCCAAGCCTGTCTGAAGTCTCCTCCTTTAACTCATTCTCACGCGGTGCTATAAATTCTCGACGCTCCCACTCCTTCAGCGGAACGACCTTGGCCTTCGACGTCGGCGCTTTCTCAGAGACAGAGACGAGACGTTTCTCAGCGCGACCTTTCGATGCGTCATTCTGCCTCAGATTTCCTGCCGAGTTCTCGCCGACTCGTTTCTTGGTTGAAGCCTGTGATGCTGTGGCTACATTGACGCGCTTGCCAGACTGCTTGGCGTGTGCGCTTGTCGATCCGGACGTAAGTCGAAGAACATCGTCCCCATCGGCGTTATCAGAATAGCTATCGACGTCCACACTGTCGGAAGGCGATGAAGAGCGCGTCGATGAGCCTGGCGGAGTGGGGACTGGTCTAGGCAGCAGCTGGGTCCATTCCATACGAGGCACTTGTTTTTCGAGTGGCTTGATTGTCTTGCGTGGTTGGAGATTGATTTCGCGCCCGGACTTCTCGAATGGTTGTCGGATAGGCACTTCGAACTCGCTGTCGGATGGAGGTGGAGACGGGAAGTTGACCTGCTCCGATTCCTTCAAGCTACGTTCTCGCTCGGGCTCGGTCTGCATGGCGGATGGAGTTGGACTGGGACGTATCGCCGAACTGCCTAAGCTCGAGACCGAGACGGAGCGAGTACATTCGCGAATGGGCACCGGGGAGGGACGTTTCAAGTCAGCATGAATGCTGGGTACAAGTCGCTCAACCATCCTCTCTTGAGGATCGACGGTGCCCACGACTTGTGGTTTGGTATCTTCTTGCACTCGAGGCTTGATGTCAGTAGGTACAACGGCTGCCGCCAGAGGTCCGGGGGACGATGACGATTTCTGACGGGCATCGTGTCCCTCGTCTTCCACCTTGTCAATGGCGATCCCGCTTGCATAGATGGGATACGAGCTTGACGAGGGGAGCGAAGACAGAGTCGATGATCCGGCTAGACTGGGGGAGCTACAAACGAACAAGGTGAGATCATGTACATCGGGCAAAGGGCAGGTCGGAGAGACTTACTGGTCATCCCTTGATTCAACCTTGACTGCAGGAGGCTTGAGGTCGAGCTGAATAACGTTCGCACGGGCCTGTGCTTGATGCGATGATTGTGCGGCCACCTGATGTGTTGTTGACGTAGGCGATTGGACAGTAGCTATGAGTGTAAGAGCGGTTGCATGAAGAGCAGAGGAAGGGGAAGGGGATAGAGCAGATCAACAAAAACTCCCTGAGCACATATGTGCGTATAGGAAAAAGAAAGACGATGGGAGTAGTAGGACACGTTGCGGTATGACGGTCAACTATATGCCTGGCGCTCAGGGTAATACAAGATGTAAATGGACATGAGGCAAACACGGAAGCATGCACATGAAACATGAACAAAAGCCGCAGGTCTCACTTTGAAACGCGAAACGCGGAAGCTGAATCCATGCAAACCAAGAAAAAGATGACGTAATATAGGGCTACTTACAATGTGGAGGTCTCCCGATCGCATTTTGATTTTGAGCAGCGTTGATAGCGGTCGGTTGGGCTTGCTGGATCGGCACCGCGCGAGACTCTTGGGTAGGGGTGGGCGACGAAGCCGGCGCCGCTGATGCTGATCTCGCGCGCATCCGTTGCTGATGGATCTCCTCGTATCGATCCATGATCCATTTGGTAAAGTCGGTCCCACGACACCACGGCGTCGTTCGATGATGATTCCGGAGTCGGATTCGGAGCTGGCCGTTCTGGTCGTGGGCGTTTCTGCACAAGAGAAGAGCCTAATCAGCTCTGGGAACCAGAAAAGCAAGAGGGAATACGAGCCGCCGGCGCCACAAGAAACGCATTTGATCATGTCACATCCATATTGGCATAATACAAGCCACCGGTAAAGACGGTGGCAGGACGACTCGCATTGGGGGGGAGGGAAAATGGGCCTACATGTTAGCGCGATCCAACGCTAGTTCAAACTCTTCTTCGGTCGCCGGGGTTCCAGAAGCCATACCGCTGACGTAAGCGGATGCTGGGCGCACCGCCATGTCTGAGACGGAAACCTTTTTGCGAGCGCTGAAAACGTGCGAGAGTCGGATCCTTGCGAGGTCCCAACTCCCTCACAATTCAAAGAACCCCCAGTTTCCCAACTGTTCAGACAAGATCTTGAGAACGTATGACTTTCTGGCGGGCGCTCGCCGGCAGACCGGTCATAAAACACGCAACACGAGCGTTCCAGGCAGGCAAATTCGTCTTTCCACAAACGTATATCTAGAAAAAAGGCGTGATCAGCATCACGTTCGGACGCTCAATTTCGACACCCGACCAGACTGAGCGTTTTACGGGATGTCACTCACAGGATCCGAAAACGAAAAACTTGCTGTGAACGGAAAACGAAGATCAACGCAAAAAACAGAAAGCAGACAGCAGACACAACGAACGAGATAGGACGACGCCGGGGGCAGCCGGTCGCGCGCGGGCGGGAGACGCTGGTTATATACTACATGAAGCGGCGTTGTCCGTCAGCAGCTCGGTTAAACCTCCAGGACATTATGCCTGGAGCTGTCGCGTACCTTTTATGACGTGGTATTATTATTGCTATCGACTATGAAAACACAACACCAGCTCGTGTCCCTCCTGTCGTAAAGTCATGTCCACGTCAGTTGCCGTACTTGCTGTCGGAATCGCGTTCCTAGTTGACAGTATTTGGCGTCCTGACCAGACCCTGCATGCTAAACGATCATTCCTTTGACCTTGGAAGTGCCGTGCTGCAATCTATCCGACCAGAACGGACTTCAGGATCGACAGACAACTCGCGGGGTGCCGAGTTCGGTAACCGAAGTTCAGCATGTCAGTCCCTGCCGTCAATGGATTAACGCACGGGCCTGGTTCGCCGCTGTTGTCCGCAAAAGATGAAGAGGTCAATCTAGAGCAAATCAGGTTAGCTGGTATACCCATTCGCGTTGGCACGATGTAGCTAATACAAGTGTCCGGCTCAGACGATATGAAGATTTCAGCACAGTCGGCAAGTCAGCTGCACTGTTGAGCGCGCTGCCATATTGACTCGAGATATCCATAGACTGGATCCAAGACTCTTTGCATGAACGAAACATTCGTCTCAAAAAAGTCCACGGCGACTACTCACATCCTGGCGCAGGTACCGGTGGTGACTTTGCAAGCCGTATGCATAATGTGAGCGGAATTATCGGCATGGTCTATCGCTTCTTTGCTCGAATGCTTGAGGAAGGCCAGACGTGGGTGGTGTTTGGACTTGTTGGTAAGTGCAATTGTTGGGCAATACGCCCCGGTAATTGACACATTCTGCAGGAATCGGAATCGGCTTGAACGCGGCTTTGATTTCCATAATCACGGTTTGGTTGTCGGATCTCAAAATGGGATACTGTACTACTGGCTGGTGGTTGTCACAAAAGTTCTGCTGTGCAGAAGTATCCGAAGAGGGCGAAGCGTGCGCCGAGTGGCGGAATTGGGGCGGAATCGAGCCGTTCCGATACATGGCATATATCTTTTTTGCTGTAAGCTCCCGCTCGGCGACCACAATGAGATTTACGCTGATAGTGTTACCAGGCTCTGTTCTCCTTTTCCGCAGCCAAACTCGTCAAATCGTTCGCCCCATATGCAGCAGGATCTGGTATCTCGGAAATCAAGTGTATCATTGGCGGTTTCATCATCAACGGCTACCTGAGCTTTTGGACACTGGCAATCAAAAGCTTGACGCTTGTAGGTTTCATCTCGATAAGCTTCGGATCCTGCTGATCGCTGCTTCAGCCGCTGGCGATCGGTTCAGGACTTTCTGTCGGCAAAGAGGGACCATCCGTGCACGTCGCTTGTTGTGTAGGAAACGTGATTGGACAAATGTTCAGAAAATACCGTGGATCTCAGAGTGAGTGCCGAACGCATGCCAACCCCCTTTTCCTGATCATGGTCACGATATGGTCATAATATCAGTCAAGATGCGGGAACTCTTGACTGCCGCAAGTGCTGCTGGAGTTGCTGTGGCTTTCGGATCGCCTATTGGCGGTGTGCTTTTCGCTATTGAGGTATGCTTTTGATTGGCTCGTGCCGGTTCTTCACTTCACATTGCGTCGCCAGGAAATGAGTCATAACTTCACGAATAAGACGATGTGGAGGAGTTTCGTATGTGCTCTCGTAGCCACCTTCACTCTATCTGTAAGTGCAATCGCCTTTTCGGCTATTATCGCTAACGCCGGTATGTCTAGGCTATGAATCCCTTCCGGACCGGGAAGCTCGTACTTTTCCAAGTGTCGTATGACCGAGATTGGCATTACTTTGAGATTCCGGCATATGTACTGATAGGAATTTTCGGAGTGAGTTCCGAGTCCGCGATCTGCTACTTTAACGGCACTGACTTCATCTCACATAGGGTCTGTACGGCGCTTTCGTCATCAAGTTCAACTTGCAGGTGGCGGCTTTCCGCAGAAAGCATTTAGCTGCCCATGGCATCTACGAAGCTGTGACGCTAGCCGTCCTGTCAGCGATGATCGGCTACTTCAATCGATTCCTGCGGATCGACATGACGGAAAGTCTCGAATACCTCTTTAAGGAATGCGAAGGCGGAGGTAATTACAATGGTCTCTGCCAGTGGGTGTTAAGGTCGCTCTATACGCGATTGAGCTGATTCGTATTTCCCAGAACTTCGACACAATGGCGAATGGTCAACTCGCTATTGCTTGCGACAATTATTCGCACGGGCCTGGTGATCCTGTCGTATGGGTGCAAAGTGCCAGCAGGAATTTTTGTGCCTTCTATGGCTGTTGGAGCCGTATTTGGACGAATGATGGGCATTCTTGCCAAAGCCACTCAAGCGTGAGCACACCTTACATCCTTCTGAAAAACATGACTAACAATAGAGCTAGAGCCCACCCAACCTCGGCCTGGTTTGCTGTCTGTGTTCCGGATCAGCCATGCATCACGCCAGGGACATATGCATTCTTAGGCGCTGCTGCTGCGCTTGGGTATGTCGTACGACGATGATCCGAGAGATGACGCTAATGCCATGGGTTCAACAGGGGTGTGACCAGAATCACGGTGACCGTGGTGGTCATCATGTTCGAGCTCACGGGTGCCTTGACCTATATCTTGCCGTTGATGGTACGCACACCGCGTTCTGACCGAAGAGGTCTGCGCTAATCTGCCATCTAGATCACATTACTTGTCACGAAAGCTGTCAGCGACTTCTTTGGTGGAGGCGGCATGTCAGACCAAATGATTCTGTTCAATGGATATCCCTTCCTGGAAAAGGAGGACAAGGAAGATGATGATCACGCATACTTTGAGCCCAGTATGTGGATCCTGAGCGAATTGCGCCTTTTTCCTGACATCGATGACAGTCGTGAATGTAATGAAGCGGGATCTCATAGTCGTCTACGCAGACGGCATGCCTGTTCCTCAACTGGAGGAAATCTTGCAGAGTACAGACTACCGGGGTTTCCCCGTTGTGAAAAGTCAAACGGATCCAACGGTGTTGGGCTTCATTCGCAAGACGGAATTGCGTTACTCGCTAGGTAAGACCCCTTTATCGTGCTCCCGAGCCTGCTCCTGACAATGTCTCACCATATCTCAGACAGAATACGGAGACGTCGCGAAGACGCGTCGTCGCTGAGTTGCACGTTTCAGGATCTGGACGGTGACGAACAACTCAATCGAGGAGACCGATCACAAACTGTCTTTGATAACTCGCCATATATCGGCGGGCCGCCCATGCCCGCTTCGAATTCCTCGGATCAAATCGATCTAGGGCAATATGTCGACCAGGTAATGTTACGGACGCTGGCAAAGACCCGAATTCCCGCTCACTCGTGCCTTGCGTAGACTCTGCTTTCAGTTTCCCCTCAATTGCCGTTAGAGATCGTTATGCAGATGTTCCGGAGAATGGGGTAGGTGTTCTTTACAGGATCGCACCACGTCAAACTGACGCATGTTCGCTATCAGACCACGTGTTATTCTCGTCGCAAAAGAAGGCAAACTCCTTGGCCTCGTCACGGTTAAGGATGTGTTAAAACACGAAGCAGCAGTGGAACATCTCCACCGACAGCAGCAGGTTTCGGTGGCTGCGAATACCTCGTCTTTCCAGGATTGGCGAGACACCGTATTTAACATGGAAGAAAACGCAGCAGGATTGGAAGTAGTATTAGAGGAAGTGCTCAAAGTGGTGAAGGGTGTCGGTGAACGGGTCAATAGCCTTCTAGGGCATATTTTGGGAAGATTTGGCGGTGTTTCCGGGTTTACTGGCGGTAACAGACAGTCATCGCCAAGGGGCTACGCATACGCGGAAACGAGAGGCCGAGATTCGAACGAGCCGCGCGGTGAGGAGTTCGAGTTGGGCGGGGACGAGGACGATTAGGGCAGGATGGGGAATGTTTGAAATGATGCATGGTCCGGCTATATAGAGTTGTAAAAAGTATGCTCGCCCAGGCTGTAGAGCATGAGTTCTTGCATGGCCTCCGAAGGGATTGTTCAGGCTTGACCGCGTGATCCCGGCGGTCGCGTAGGACGCCTGCGCGATTATCAGCTTCCGCGCGTGTGCCGAGGTACTATTCATCATCAGCTTTACCGACTTCTTGATCGTCACCTCCTTTTCGGATCGTCACCTCCTCCGACCCTCTGATAAAGACGGAATGTGCAATACCACAAGATACCTTGACAGCAGACTCAGGATTCGACTCTCATCATGTCTGCCTGGAACTACCCGCACACCAATGCTGCGGCAGGTCCCAGCAGATCCACCAACACGAGTGAACGCCGAACCACGACAAGCAGCATGTATTCGCACTGGAGCCAACAGCACCTTGAAGTCAATCCTGATGCCGGGATCGAGCTTTTGAGAGGCCTAATGCAGATGAGTGGCAGTGATGACCCTCTCCCGCTTTTTCCTCGAAATGCAATCCGCAACAATGAACACGCGGAAACGCGTCTAAACGACTCAACTTATTCGGTCCTGTCGAATAGCACGAGAAACACAGACTACACCTTAGGTACGCCATACTCGACCATCAGCTCTTCTTCATCGTCGGCATATCCGGCCGCCAATACCGTCCCAGATATCCCGCTGACCAGCTGGATGCTGCCAGACGTGAAGGACCCGCCATTAGCAAAACCAAGTAACTCCTATCGGAGTGGATTTACCTCGACGTCGAGCTACGCAAACCCGCCACACAACGACCTTGGGCGGACTTCGTTCGAACAGATCTCTCCGACAAAGGTGCATCCATTGCCAAGTGCCATGAAGCAGATATCAGAACAAAGCTTGAGCGGGACGAGCACGTTTTCTACGTTGCCAGCCCAAGACAATTTCAGAAGACCTTTCATGCAACCTTCCTCATCTGATGCACACATCACTCGCGACGGAGCTTTACCACCAACATTCAATCCTCATAGCATTTTCGGTATCGAAGAAGGAGAAATCATCGATGGAAAGCAATTCAGCGATCTTCCAAGCACTCGAACCCTGACAGTAGGGCGTAACGGCGATATTTGGAACTATCCTGCGAGGGCGAGCGATATGCAGAATCGCGACCGCTTTGCCAAGCCTTTTGTCCGGCACTTTCAGACACTTGGAAAGGGAAAGGAAAAGGAGGTGGATACTTCTCGCAACGGAATATCGCATCGTCAACATGGATCAGAGGACGAGAGTGAATCAGAAGTCTATATGGATGGCGGTGAAGCTCAGGATGGATATATGCGCAGTGAGTAGAACCTCCGATACTCTGAATTTCGGAGACTGACCCAGGCATCTAAATGGCTGGGCAGATTGCGAGCCTATCAATGCCAATGAAAATAGAAAGTTCAGGTCAAGTAATATCCTTGGCTCGCCTGCACCTCAGTCAGCGTTGACAGAGACCTCGCAGGACGTGTCTTCTCGGGCGGTAAGTAAATTTCCTCGACCCAAACGCAAAGCTGATGCATGCTAAATCTCGCAGGGAAGACCGACACGAAAAAGTCGTTTGATCGAACGTCCACCATTTCAACCAGAGTCATCCGTGGAACATTTGCAACGGCCAAAATCAGGAAACTCCAATTCAGTCGACTATGGTTCTGATGGTGTCACGGACGAGCCTTGCAAAGCAGGAGAACGACAGCGTCTGGCCTACGTCGAAATCCCACCTTACCCTCGAAATCACCCGATTTCCAAGAGGGCCTTTGTCTTCTGCGATTTGCCGCCCTTGCCAAACAAGTCTCGACGCAGAGCGGCGATTGCCGCCCGACAAATCGTTATAGAAGCTATTGAGAGCTCTGCGAATACTAGATTTGAGAGCGCGGAGGAGACTGAACAACAAGTTGAAAGTGGGCATGAAAGTGAAGAGGAGGAGGTGGTCATCGCGGGAGACAGATTTTTAACCAATGACGATGATGAGGTAAGCTTGATCCTTACACGTTCCTGAAGATTGTCTCGACGCCTCCTTATTTTTGTCGCAGCATGCTGAGCAGGATACCTGTCATCAATGTCGCGTTGCAAGCAAGAAACCTAAAATGTCTTGCCGTAACACCGAGGTGGAATGTAGTCTACGATTCTGCGAGAACTGCGTTGACGTCCGGTATGTCGGAATGTAGAGGACAATGCTACAGATCGCTGATCTTTTTCATTCTCGATGTCAGATATGACTTCCAGTTCGATGTCGAGTCTCGACTTTTCATATGCCCCGTCTGCCAAGGGTACTGTAATTGTTACGACTGCCTCACGGAGGCGGACGTATCCAAGAAATTACGTTTGGACGAAGTCATGGACGGAGGTCCAGAAGAAGGGCATCGGATCCTCAGAAAGTACAAGAATGTACAGAAATTTCTTGAAGCCATGGGTGCGTATCCAGCGCCACCCGTACCCCGTACGATCATACACATGGCCCGCATCATCCGGAAGACCGAAGACAAGCAGTCAGCGCCGATCCCGCAAGAAGTTTATCACGGGCTGATGAAGCCGCCACGAATGATACATATGTGGGGTACCTATTCATCAATGCTGAGACTCAACAAAGTCAACGCAGCAGCATACCCAAAAAAGTCAAAGTCTTCGAAGAAGCGTAAACATCGACAAATTGATAGGTTCGCAGAGGGTGACTTTGATGGTCTAGCGGACGATTCTGAATCCGAATCCGACTTCGGTGAACGCGAGAAACGAGAAAGGAAGAAAGCAAAATCGCACAAGAAGAAAACGCATTCCGACAATTCGCCACAGATGTCACTTCCGGCGGGTCCCTTCGAATTCCAGTTTGGTCCTGGTGGCGAAATTCAGTTGGATCACAACGGAGACCCGATTATTAATTCCATTGTGTCACCGAACGCAATACCATATGGAAAGAAGGCATCGACAAGACGGAACAACAAGAAGCAGGTGACCTTTAGGGAGGAGGTGGACCCTTTGCTCGAATCCTGGCCAGGAGCAGAGAATGATGACTCAACTCTGAAGGAACAGGATCTATTCGCGGATACTCTGCAGCAGACAGTCGAGTACATTCAGCAACAGCTTGACAAGCACCGACGACAAAAAGAGAATCCAGGCGCGTTTCCTGATTTCCAATTGGATCCAGCATTACAGAAGCTGTTCGAGGAGGATGCTCGTTCCGGACAGATGGCTCGGCACATTCTCGAAGGCGGCGACGAGCCCTGGGAAGAACCGCCTTCCGAGGCGTTTCATTTGCATCCACCCAGCCCTAACGCGTTGCAACAGGCTTTAGCGCTTGCGGTGTCTGTCGAAGACCAGCCAAAGGGCGACCAGCAGTCGCATATCGAACATCTCGAGGCCGCTCTTCGTCCTGAACCCATCGTGGAGACGGTGAAGTCGCCAAATGACTTTTTCGCGAACAACGCCAATTACAGTAGTTGTCCTCTCGATGGGCTAGCTTGCAAAAACCAGGAATATCACAACGAAAAATCTGATAACGAACTGGACGCCATCTTTGATGTCTTCACGAATGCCGCGAGTGAGGCACAGGACGGGCAAGATGACGGGCCCAATCATTCTTTCGATATCGGTTTGGAAGTGGGATGCTTTCCGACTGGCGAAATTTGAAAACACTACGCTTTCCAGCAAAGGACATTCAGGGTGAAAAGATGAGATGTATATCTTGCGAGAAGGCGGTCCGTTACCACGTCTCACCCACTGGCCCCGTTGATCAGGGCGGGGGTTTTGTAAATACTAGACCTTCTCTCCAGAAGTTGTAAGGCTCCGACGAGCTTGATGGACAATATTTGTCTGATCAGAGATCATGACTCTTGTGCAAAATAGCTGCAGGGCTGCAAGTACGCTCTGGGTGAGACTATCGACAAGCCGAATAGCGAGCCTGCATTCCGGTCGAGGCGATTATCTAGAGTGGCGCGACTGCGAGCCAATCGAACCCGGCGCATTCGCAAGCCGCGGGTCCCGAGTTGTATTTGTCATCATCCGAGTTGCGGCGGTGTGCGGTAACTTTTGGTGAACCCTGGGGCGATCGGATGACTGGGATCCATCCTATCGAGTGTCAAGCGTATTTGGGCGTTGGGACACATTGCCATACCCCCGCTCGCGTCGACGTCCTGCAGGGATAGGACGCTCATCACACCGGTCACGATCCACAGCGTCGTTTCGCAAAGCTTGAGCGCCCTCTTCACACCGATCAAGTCGACTTTCCTGACAAATCTGCAACACCATGTCTTTCATCACGCCTTCGTCCATGCGAGCAGTACCGTCGTTACTCCCAGTCTACATGACTGCCGCTCGGAGCAGCTCATCACTCTGCGCTATCCGTCAGCTGCATACCCCGCCAATATACTACGCTGGACATCTATCAGTCGAACCAATAACAGCTTCGCCACTGCGCATCGCTCAACGATATCCTCGTATGCGACAGCTGTCAACGCAGACGACTTCGCAGCCGTCGAGGACGGTTGCGGACGAGGTACCAGTGGTCTTGCCATCATCGAACAACAACGCCAAGGGGAAAGCGAAAGCCGTAGATGGCTTGAGTGGTGATATCATTGGCCATGATGTTCCGGCATCGAGCGCTTCGGCGTCGACAAGAGCCGCTCCACCAAGAAGGCGCTCAATCGGTCTCAAAGCGAAGAAGGCCGCTATCTCCTTGGTGAGTGATCTTCTCATCGCATGACTGGTCCCACACGGCGGCTTATCTCTCGCTTCTCGAGTAGACGCCTTTGGCCGTTGAACGTCTCAAAGATCTTATGACAGATCCGTCAGATCCGAAATTGATCAGGATATCAGTCAAGAATAAGGGATGCGCGGGCATGTCGTACCATCTTGAATATGTAACACCGCCAGGCGGCAAATTCGATGAAGTCGTAGAGCAGGATGGCGTGCGCGTGCTTATCGACAGCAAGGCGCTTTTCTCAATCATTGGCAGTGAAATGGACTGGAAGGAGGATAGACTGAGGTGAGTCTTCAAGGCCGTTTCGACCTTCCCCCTCGCTGATTGACACCCGGTCATGTCAGTGCCAAATTCGTTTTTAACAATCCGAATGTCAAGGACGCCTGTGGTTGTGGAGAATCTTGTATGTGTATTCCTCCCGACCTCACTGCATGCGAAGCTGACGATGTCGACTTTACCAGTCAACATCTGAGTCGGCAATCAGCTCATTGCATTTGCGAATCACAACGAGGCATCTATGAAATCGCAGACCCGAACATGCCGTTGTACACCATTTATGCATGGACTATCAATCTACTCAACGAGCATCTAATGACCGGCATAGCCTCTTCGCTTTGGCAGTCGGCCAGGGCTCGAGCACGTCTTCGGATACCTACCCCAGTCAAAAGCTGACCTGGCAGACACACGAGATATTATTATACAAAGAGTGGACATGTATAAGTTACAGCAACCGATGAATTCCTGCTAAACCGAGGCGACGTCAAAAGCTACTCATGGCTCAGCAATTGCAGCCGTAGCTCTGCGAAGACTCGGAATCGATTCTGATGGGATCGGGGTAATCGGCATACCTGGCGTTGGAAGCGAGGATTGTCAACGGATTCTTCCGGAAGGCGAACTTGAATACTTACAGCTCGACTTCAGCCTCCTGCTGCAAAGCGTTCTTGGCAATGGTCTGGAAAGCCTGTTCGACGTTGATAGCCTCCTTTGCGGATGTTTCAAAGTATGGAATGTTGCCCTTAGATTGACACCACGTCATGGCCCGTTTCTGGGAGACCTAAAGGAGGGGATGGAGGTCAGATCACAGCAACAGAATCAGCCGAGGAGTATTTACCATTCGTTTGGAGTCCTCCATATCTATCTTGTTTCCGAGCACAACGAAGGGAAAGTTCTCGGGATCGTGCGGCGAAGCCTAACGTGGTAGAGCATAGTCAATTTCCGGCGTGATTCGGACCGCACGATCCGGCTCCGCAAAAGACCTGCCTGAACCAAAAACTCATCTCGCCATCCGTCGAGAGCCTCGAAACTCTTGCTCGAGTTGACGTCGTAGACCAAGACACAGCAATCGGCTCCTCGGTAGAATGCCACGCCCAACGACTGGAATCGCTCCTGCCCGGCGGTATCCCAGAGCTTTGAGTGAGAGTGAAGAGATTAGCCTAGCGCGGAGTCCAGTAAGCGAGTCGATGAACCTGCATCGTCACGACTCGGTCATCGACCACCAGCTCTCGAGTCAGGAAATCGGCACCTGTAACGACGGAGGATGAGCAAGCGGAAGGAACGGAAGTCTGTTGACAGGATAGCGCTGCCGGTGGCCTGCGCTGATCGAGCGGGGACCATACCGCCAAAACGTATGACACTCACCGATGGTGGCCTTGTACTGGTTGGAGAAACGCTTGTTGACGTATTGATTCATCAGAGATGTCTTTCCAACTCTATGAGGATGGAAGAATCAACGATGAGCATTCAGCAAATTTGATGAGGTCGGATGTCACGATCTGCAAAGTACGGAATGTGTTCTGTTTCCAACGTACCCAGAATCTCCAAGAATGATGACCTATGCGTTCGAATAATCATCGATGCAACGTCAATGTCATGATCGTTATTACGCTCAAAGGACCCGATTGTAAACCTACCTTGAGCAAAACCTTCTTCCTGGTAGCCATATTGTCGCGCGATTGGGAGCAAGTATTCGGGAGCAAGTAACTTGAGGGCGTTTCCGAGTTGACACAAGCCACGAAGCGTTATCGCCATCAGCATCGACATCACCGCCGAGCGGGTTGTCGTAATGGGCGACCACCTCCGCTCCTTCCCGTCTGGGCGTCACCGTGCATCGGACGCACCTCTGCAGTTGCAGCCGATCGGAATGCGGGGTAGCGAGGACAAGGTGAGGTGCATGATGAGGTGGAATGAAGCGGTGCATTGGCGGTGTTGGGGCTTGCTTCCTGTGCTCTGCTCTGCCAAAAGCTATCAAGCTCTTTCAAGGCCTTGAGCAGCCCATCGTAGAGTCTTGAAAGAGGTTTCCCGCAAGTCCCGCCAAAATGGTGCGTCTCACGAGAGGTCCATTGCATTTCCGGCGCTGATCAACAAAGTTATCTTCTGGTGTGCCGCTGTCTCTTGCCCTATCAGCCATCGCAAGCCGATATTCGTCGCAAGAATGCACAGTTCATGAACAAGGCTATATCCGGGCGTAATCCAGTCAAACCACCACGAGACGCGCGGGGAAACAACAAGACGGCAGTAGCGGGTTGGGTGTTGGGTGTCTTGCTTTTCCTGTTACTGGGTAGCAGTAAGTTGGGGAATTCCGATTAAATATGAAAGCAAAGCTCATTCGCCGTGATCAGCGGTTTTCGAGGCGCTCCGCAATCTGTTCTAGAACGACCACATGGACGAAAAACGCACATGTATTCTTCCCATTCATAGAGTCACGGTTCCGATATAATGAGCAATCAACCGAGACAGATGCAGTGAGGTTCAGGAGATGCCGTTTTCGTGTCTTCAGCTTGGATCTGTTTGGCTACCTGCGGCCACGCGTCATCCTCGAGGCTGTGGCGCCTGGGCATCCATAATCGCCGTCACAGCAAGAGCAGCGGCAAACCTTTCCATCATCATATCCGTTATCTACACGCGATTACAAGTTGAAAAACTCTTGTACCATTTTTGCGCAGACTTCTTCCTCGTCGGTCTGGACAACCCAAATAGGCAACTTACTGGATTCACTGCTGATTTTGAACGCAACTTCCTTCCCTGCACTAGCTTGTTCATTCAAGTTGTCGTCGACACTCAAGCCAATCCAGCCGAGCCTTTGGCTGACGTCTTTCCGCAAAAATACGCTCTTCTCACCGATACCGCCCGAGAAAACGAGACCATCCACACCGTCAATTCCTTCGGTTTCAAACAGTTTGCTGAGGTAGAACGTGAGGTAGCACAAAAGACGATCCGTGTAGACTTTATATGCAAGAGTGGCTGCTTTGGAGTCCTCTTTGGAGCAGGAAGACGGGTCGAGCATTTTCTTGGTAATGAGCCCAAAATCGTTCGTTCCTGCAAGAGCAGTAAATCCGGAGTTCCTGGTGGGCGAATGAAAAAGAAAGGTCAACTTGGCGCGGAGACGAAGAGGGACTAACGCACTTGTTCAAAGTGGCTTCTGCTTTAGTGACTTTGATGCCGTCCAATCCTGCATCCTCGGAACAGTTCTCCACGAGATGAAACACCAAAGTTGGATCGATTGTACCAGACCTTGTGCCTCCAACCAGACCTTCCAACGGAGTCAAGCCCATGGCTAAACAGAAGTATGAGCATCTTTCGTCATTTGGTCAAGAACGACATATCGGACATACTGGTATCTTGGCTTTCGCCGTTCCGGATCATACAGCAAGATCCGCCGGATCCAAGATGCGCGACAACGATACTGACCTCTTCCTTTGGCTTGCCGGTCTTCTTTGCGATGGATTCTAGAATGGACCGATAGGAAAGTCCATGGAAGCCGTACTGCAATCAATGGGCGAGTCAGAAAAGTGAAAGAGAATGGATAGACTGCCAATTCACCTTGCGTAACGGGATTGGCGTTTCTTGATCTGCCGGGGGGATGGCATAAGTGTATACCTCTTCCGGCAATGTCTGATGGAACAGTGTATCAAAGGCGAGGAGAGATTCGTGATTTGGCAGAGCTTTAAGGCATGCTAGAGATGACGCAGAGATTGAGAAACAGGAAGCTGGAGCTTGGAGACGTGAAGCTTACACCGGATAGCAAGGACAGCAGAGTGGTTCTGCAAAAGAATGAAGTCAGTCCGGTAGGTATGCAAGGTTATAGTCAGCTCACATGAAGGGGAGCAAACTCGCTCAAGATGTCCATCTCTGACAAGCCATCTTCATGGTCACGGTCGATAAGTATCGGTTCTTTATGCGGCCCTCCGTGCACACTGCAAGACTGTACGTCAGCGATACCGGGATAGAGGCGATCATTCGGCATCCTTACATGCGATGTGAAATATACTTGATTTGATCATCTTCGACATCCTGGGAGGATTTCTTGATCGTGTCTAAAAGTAGCGGGACCAAGGTCTGATCTGCCCGTGATCAAAGAGGTAAGTATGCAATCATTCGAAAGATCATTGTCTTACAGTCTACGACATCGCCCTCTTCGCCTTCCTCGGATACATCATTACCGCTCTTGTTCAGCCATTCCACCTTGATCTTGATCTTTTGCCCCTTGGCTGCTATTCCCTTGACGGAAGCTTCGGCGACGGGCGTCAGGGGCTGACCTTTGGTTTCGGAAATCCTGTATAGCTTGGATTTGATCGAGGAGGAGCCACAATTGATGGCGAGGATGTACGTCGAAGATGACATTGTGGACGACGTTGTGATGTAAACTAGGAAGACCCTGGTGGGGAAAAACATGTGGAACGATTCATCCGACCTAAATAGATTGCAACCTGCGTTCCGACGAACCCAACGATGCTGACAGGACCGCTTGCTTGCGTCATCAAGCCACGTATGCACGGAGTGAAAGATTTGTATCTCCGCGCGCGGATGCTAATAATTTCACGCCCGGTTCGACTCTGCGCGCGCGCGCGGGTCCCGTCCGTTCATGTCAATTCGTCAACGACCCAAAGCAGTGAAGATGCTGGAAATCTGGTTCTGGTTATCGCATTAGAGCATACCCATCCCACCTACCACACAGACTTCACAAAAAACATGCCCGCGGAAATTCATGACTTGTACGACTCGATCCTTATCCTGGATTTCGGATCGCAGGTGAGTGGAGGACGGAACAAAAGAGTCTGGGGAAGAGTTGCTCATGAGATTCGGTTGATGGCAGTACTCGCACTTGATCACTCGAAGATGCCGTGAACTCGATGTATGACTGGTCACTTTTTTGCGCAAAGCTCAGCTAAAACGCATCACGATGCGATTCTAGGTCTACTGTGAGATGCTGCCGTGCACCCAGAAGATGAAGGATCTCAAGTGGAAGCCCAAGGGTAAGTCTAGCCGGCCACGGTACGACTCGAGCTCATACATTACATCTTATGCGCAGGTATCATCCTATCCGGATCTCCTTACTCTGTTTACGACGAGGACGCGCCCCGAGTCGACCCGGACGTCTTCACTTTCGGTGTACCGGTCATGGGTATCTGTTACGGTCTTCAGGTACCGCCGAGAATCATCGAGACAGATCATCTGCTCATATCTCCTTGTCTATCAATCAGGAAATCGCCATCACCTTCGGTGGAAAGGTCGATGCCCACACTCACCGAGAATACGGACCTGCCAAGATCCAGGTCAAGAAGACTGGAAACGACTTGGCTGACAGGTTGTTTGACGGTATTGACGCCGGAGCAGACGGCATGCAGGTAAGGATTAGCTTGTTCAAACCAGGCATCAAAGGCTAATTGCTTGGAATCAATCAGGTTTGGATGTCGCACGGCGATCAGCTGACGTCTTGCCCGCCCGGTTTCCTCGTCGTTGCCGACACTCCGACATCGCCCTACACGGCCATCGCCCACGAATCTCGACCCATCTTCGGTGTCCAATTCCACCCGGAAGTCTCTCACTCGGTCAAGGGCAAGGAAGTTATCGGCAAGTTTGTTACCGAAGTTTGCGGCATCAAGGGCGGATGGTCCATGGAAAGCTTCATTCCCCGAGAAATTGCACGAATTCGAGAGATCTGTGGTGAAAAGGGACAGGTCATTGGCGCTGTTTCCGGAGGAGTCGACTCGACTGTGGCCGCCAAGATCATGCACGAGGCCATTGGAGACCGATTCCACGCTATCATGGTTGACAACGGTGTTTTGCGAATGGACGAGGCCAAGCAGGTGCACAAGATGCTGGTCGAGGACTTGGGCGTCAACTTGACTGTTGTCGACGCTTCGGACCTCTTCTTGGGTCGATTGAAGGGCGTGTTGGATCCGGAACGAAAGCGAAAGATTATCGGAAACACTTTCATCGAGGTTTTCGAGGAGGAAGCCGCCAAGATTGAAAAGCAGGCGGAGGAGGAACTCGCAACAAAGGGCGGAGAGGCCAAGGGCAAGATTGAGTGGCTCTTGCAGGGTACTCTTTACCCGGATGTCATCGAGAGTATCAGCTTCAAGGGTCCTAGCGCGACCATCAAGACTCATCACAACGTCGGTGGTCTGCTGGAGAACATGAAGCTGAAGCTCATTGAGCCGTTGCGTGAATTGTTCAAGGGTAAGTCTGCAGCTACAGTCTTGGAAGGCAAAAATGAAGCTGACCCAACGCTCCATCAGACGAGGTCCGAGCTCTCGGTCGACTGCTCGACATTCCGGCTCACTTGGTCGGCCGACACCCCTTCCCTGGTCCCGGTCTCGCTATTCGAATCCTTGGCGAAGTCACGCGTGAACAGGTTCAGATCTTGCAGCACGCCGACAAGATCTACATTGAGGAGATTGGGGCTGCTGGTCTGTACGATCAGATCTCTCAGGCTTTCGTTGCCTTGTTGCCTATCCAGGCCGTTGGTGTTCAGGGTGACAAGAGGACGTACGACCAGGTGAGTAGCGCTGCGTTCCGTTTGCAGCGATAGCGCGCTCATTGGACATGGTTACAGGTTGTCGCCCTTCGAGCCGTTCAAACGGAAGACTTCATGACCGCCGACTGGTTCGTCTACCCGCCAGCGGTCTTGCGAAAGATTTCGTCGAGGATCACCAACGAGGTCAAGGGTGTCAACCGAGTGGTATACGATGTCACTAGCAAGCCTCCCGGAACGTAAGTACAGCCCGTCAAGGGAAGCCCGGCGAAGACTAAATTTCCTCCTTCGAATAGTGTCGAATGGCTATAGAGTAAAGGCCAAGTTTGGACATGCGTTGTGCTTTGTATCTTGTTAAGGGTTAGATAGATATGCTCGCATAGGTTGTCATACATATATACTCATGGTTTTGGTTGAAACTGATCTACTAGCGGGAAAGTGATCGCCCCTATCGCCCATTGTGGGAAGCGCATTTCCAGCTATGTTCACTTGATGACCGACTGACGAGGTTGTACCTGTCGCATCGAGTTGAGTATACCTTGGTGAGAACAGTTGCTCATCTCGCTAGCCCCTCCCCTTCATCAAACCACAAGGTCTCGATCGGTACTCTTCTGCAAGGTTCCAAAACGCCTGTTCTTATCGCGATGCCGCCAAAAGCTGTCAAGGAGAAGGCCGTGAAAGGAGACGAAGGTGGGTGACGGTTTCTCTGTTTCTCATGTGGGGTACACAAGACTTACTAGGACTCCTTGACACGAATGTATCAACCTCATACGCTTCCAAACATCGCGTGTATGATCTCGCCGCATGACTGAAACCAACTCGGGATGGGGCTCTTGGGATCTGCAGCGGAAGACGTAAGTTGAAAGTCACGTCTGCTTTGCAGGGAATCTTTGACAGGAGTGCAATTTGGCCACGCATGATGTGATCTTAGATTGTCCTGCAATACATGAAATCGGCAAGTTTTCCTAGGTCCGCCACGCCTGAAATGAGACATGTCGCTAATGTGTGTTCCCCAAGGAATAGGTCAATCGCCCTTATGCATCAAGTAAGCTCCGCTTCTCGAAAAGGAGGCAGCGATACCTGATCAACATTCTTTGCAACGATCAAGCTGACGTTTCGGCAAACCTGAAAAATAAAGTCACGAAGGCGAATGCGCAAAAGGTTCTACAAAGTCTCGCCGGTAAGCCCGAGGCAAAGCGCCTTCAGCCAGTTCAGCTCGGATTGATGATAGCCTATACGAGCAGACAAAGGTAGTCTCACGATGAAGATGTACGGCAAACAATCAATCTTTGTGTACAATCAGGTAGGGCGCGACAGGCATCGGTGGCGAATGTCGATTCCCACAACCATCGATAATCTTGACCTCGATCTCAGGAATATTTGGAGACGATGCCTGCCGGGGCTATCGCTGCTTTGGAAGCCGAGCTGAAATTCGTGAAAGAAGATTTGGAAGGGTCGAGAAAGAGTCTCAAGGCTCTAACGAATGGCAAGCATACTTAGAATGCGCCAGAAAGGGACGATCGCTGAATGTGGCGACCGTATGGGACTCGACAGAAATCAGTATCAGAATCGCAGAACCGAAAACCGAAGAGATCGAGGGCGAGATTGAACAAGTGGAAGCTCAGGTAAGATTCCCACTGTGCCTGCTTATTCAATGTATGCGGTCTGAAGTTTTCCCGCATCTTGGTACAGAATGCCATTGCTCTGAAGCATCTCATCCCCCTCAGAAATGCATCAGATGGGAAAACACCTGGTGAGAATGGCGAATGGCCAATCGGGAAGGAACAGCTGGATGCGCTCAATGCCGAATGGAGCAAATGGAGGAAAGAATGGATCTCGCGCCGAAAGGTGTATCAAGCGTACGTGTGGCGAGTGCAGTATCAATCATTTCTGACATGGTTCCCGCTCTTTTGACCTTTGTCTCCATACGCTCTTAGTCTTCTGGATGTGGTACAGCCAGATCTCGCCGGTGCTAGTCGCTTGAGCTTCGAGGAAGAAATCGGGGTGGATCAAGATCCGGATGAACTTAAGGCACTGGAGGCAAGTGACCTGTGCAAACCGCAATCTGCCGTACGATTCGGCGGTGTCAAATCTGCAACGATTCAAGGTTCCAAGCCAAACGCTTTCAACGGACAGACTGACAGTGCTATCAGCACACCTCGAGTCGCCACCAAGCGCAAGCGGGAATGAAGGAATCCAGCGGACTTTGTCGAGATCGAGCCGGATCGCACTCCCAAAGCTTTCATCTAACATTCCGGTGAGGAGAGGGAAGGAGAGTACTCAGAGATTTGGGACCAGAATGTAGCGGTCGGGGAAAGTGATGTAGTTTGTGCTCAAGAATGCAGAGAAAACGTGAATTGCCCAATTTCGATATCGCTCGACCGCAAGCTCGCCGGATCCCCACGAGGTTGATGCAACCAAGCAAATGCGCATCTTGATGACCTGCTGCGCCTGTCTTGACAAAAAAATGAGCATGTCGGCAGAAGTCTGCAACTATCAAGTCATGAGTCTTTGTGAGTTCGCCACCACTGCGACTCGCGCTTCTATCTGGAACTGAGCGCGCTTTGTGGGATTTTGCCGGCGGCCGGTATTCGTGGTCGTTTGACAAGAAGTTGAAGTGACTTACTGCTTCACTGAGTAGGTGCTGTTCACTGATAGCTCGTCTTATCCATTTCAATAGTGAAGACTTCGTCAGGAAGAATTTACGAAGGACTTTTTGATTGCATTCACGCCGCGCATCCCGCCCCGAAGACCGTCACCTGAAAATGCCGCCGAAGAAACAGCAGCAGAATGCCCCGAAGAACAAGGTCGTTGTCGATAAGGTATGTGCTTGGTCCGAAACCGCAGTAAGCTGCAAGGCCTCATGTGATCACTTGCTCGATAACAGACCTTCGGTATGGCGAACAAGGGAGGAAAGAAGGCCAAGCAAGTAGCACAACAGCAGCAATTGTCTCGAGCGCAGACGGGGAAAAACCCAGATGCTCTGGCAAAGGAGAAGGAGAAGGAATTGAAGGCGAAGCAGAAGGAAGCTGAGCTGAAGAGGAAAAAGGAGGAAGCCGCTTTATTCCAGACAGCAATCACGCAACCGAAAGTGCCATTCGGTGTGGATCCGAAGACTATCATGTGCGCCTTCTTCAAGGCTGGTGTCTGTGAAAAGGGTGAGTTCATACCGGCGCCTTCGTTACTCGCGCGCTTGGCTTTACACTCAATGACCATGCTCGACAGGGAGCAAGTGTAAATTCTCCCACGACAAGAACGTCGAGCGAAAGGCCGAGAAGGCGAATATCTACCAAGATCAGCGTGAGAGCAAGGAGGATGAGAAGCGTCAGGGTGAGTTTTGTGCTGTCGACATTAGCGTCAAGAGTCGATCTGACGGCAAGTCCTTTCTGATAGATACGATGGATAAGTGGGACGAGGAAAAGCTGCGCAGTGTCGTGACCAGTAAGGGCGGCAATCCCCGTACGACAACAGATGTGAGTTAGGACTGCAGGCTTGTGGCATCCCATGTGCCTAGTCTAAGCGGACCGACAACTCTCAGATTGTCTGCAAGTACTTCATTCAAGCGATCGAAGATCAGAAGTACGGTTGGTTGTGAGTAGACCTATTCTTTCGCTGTCGATCAGATTCTAATGCGCGTGCTGTCACAGCTGGGAATGCGTATGTCGCCTACGACGCTACATGTAGGGATTAGCTGACAGCGCATCTGATATTTTCTGTTTTCGATAGCCGAACGGTAAGTCCAAGTCCACCGCCATCTTTGGTAGCCCAGACTCATGCCTAATCTTCAATAGGTCGGGATTGCAAATATCGTCACGCGCTGCCACCTGGTTTCGTTCTCAAGTCTGAGAAGAAGGCCGCCGAGGAAGCTGCAAAGAAGGAGGTCATCTCGCTGGAAGATTTCCTGGAGACTGAGGTGAGTCGCAGAAGTTCGACAATGTCAGAAATGGGGAACTGACTGCCTTGACCTCGCACTCCAGCGTCATAAACTGAAAGCACCGCTCACTCCGGTTACACCAGAGACCTTCGCTACATGGAAAAAGACTCGAATGGATAAGAAGAAGGCCGAGGAGGAAGCCAAGGAGAAGGCCAAGCAGGCTCAGCGAGCAGCAGGAAAGTTGACAGGCATGAGTGGAAAGGATATGTTCGCCTACGGAACAGACTTTCTGGGACAGGAAGACGTAGGTGGTTTCTCGCATATTCCCCTGGCATAAATTGATTGAGTTCTTTATAATCTTTACAGGAGGATGACGACGATGACTGGGATCTGCAGCAATACATGGCAAATCGTCAAACAACGCGCCAGGAGGATGAGGCTGTGGCTGAAAATGATCTTCGCGGCAATGGCGATGATGATGATGACGACGAGGAGGCTGCCAGTCAAGAGGACAAGGATGACGACAATACAGACGTACACGGAGTCGCCGAGAGACTGGAAGAGACTAGTGTCACGGCTTGAGATGGCGGTGCGTGCTTCGAATGTTCATAGCATGGGGCAGTGGGTTGTATCTGCATGTATATTTCCTGCAAGGTCATGACATTCCGGAGTCGCTTAGCAAGGAATCAATAATATCTGCGGAAATCAATGATCAGTTTCCTCGTTTGTGGAGAAGAATCGGTCGTACTCTATTTCCAACTAAACGGTGGCATTGTGAGCCTTTCTGACCGGATCTATATCAGTGGAGGGAACATACGTATTGCAAGGCCACATTCCGTGGACTAAGCAGATTCAAGCCACGTTGATTCCACAATTCTTTATTTGCCCTTTCAAGAATGTCCTCCACCTTGCGGAGTTCCTAAAGAGACCCCAGATCAGGCCTACGACAGCATCTCTGAATGTCAGGTCTATACCTTTTCGAATCTGCTGGTCCACCAGAACAAGCTGGTATGCCAACTCAAAATCGCAAGGATATTCTCCGCCATTGCGGCTTTCTGCGAATATGCACGCAGGAGATGTTGATTTACTTCTGCAATCAATGTCGTAAAGTCGACTGCACTGATCTATTACGGCTGTATCAGCCTTAACTGTCGTTGGAGTACTCCGACGGCGCGCACCCTTCCTTCGAGCTCCATAGGAAAATTGGCGTGAAATTGACAAATTTCACCATCACTCCAGTCTCTTTCGATTCGGATGATTTCTTTCGGATGATGTTGACCGATGACTCCGGATGGCTCGGTTCCATAATTCTGAGTGGAGTGGGGAACCGCTGAAAGAGTGTATGAAGAATGTGGCGGGCTGTCAAAGAAGCCTTCTCAGTGTCTCTGCTTTATCCTAGATATTCAGAACGTACACAAAGCCGCGAGTTGTGCCCTCAGTCCCGTTTGCCCCAGTCTGAGCTTTTTCCTCCAGTCGCTGCCCATCGTTCGTAACATGACCGGCGCGGGCGACATGGACAAACCCACCTTCCGACTTTGTGCCGGCCGTGACTCCTTGCTGCAAGTCCTCTTCTGCATTCCGACTCGCCTCGATATCTGACGAGTTTCCCGCCAATGGGGGCAGCATCTGTTCACATGAGATTCAGTTTTCCGGCTTGCAATGAGTATATGGTCCGCCTACTATGAGCCAAGATGCCGGCCTAGTTGTGTGAAATGGAATGAGGTGCTGAGGCTTTCAGCAAAAGGCGGGGAGCTGTGGGCAGTACTCTGCGGAGTGCTCGAAATACTGTGGTGCGCCTTTCATCGGCATCATATGCCGGAGCTCCAGTGCGAAAGCTTCGACTCGAATGGCACGGCCTGGTAGCCAAATCTCTATCGGAAGGTGCACTCTAACCGTGATGAGCGTTGCGTCTGGAAGTGTGGATTTCATCAATCGGCCAAACCCGGTCGATCAATTCTTGCTGTACTAGTAAGCTATTTTGTATCACTATTATACAGGAAACTGTACATTTGCACAGAATCATCAGCCCCAATACGCTTAGCCACACCGTGAACGCTGTGTACGCTTTGCCTTGCCTCATGCCTTGCCGTATTCTTATCCTTCGACAATCATTCCATCTTGACAGCAAGGCTTGACGAAGCGCGCGGCCGCAGCTGCCGCTACGAAGTTCAAAGTGAGCAGGAGCACATACCGTCCTACACAATTGGGACTTGCGGAGAAGGGAAAGTTTGGAGGATCAAATCTTTGTAATGATTTCTCGGTCCGACACCAAGCTAGGACGAAGAGTCATAACAGCTAATTCTACAACCGGTATTTCCGACTGACACTGGTCAAATTAGAAAATAACGTCCTCATCTTTGTCTTGATCCAGCATGTCCCCTCCTCCGGCAGCTCCTCCTCCGATACCGTCATCCGGATTCTCCCGTTGTTCACCGCTCTCTGCACCAGATGCCTTTCCATCTGCGTCGCTCGAAGCTGCTCCCCCTGCAGCTGCGTCGGCCAACGCATCCGCTTCTTCGGTATCTCTCTTCTTCTTTCCTTGGATCTTCTTGAGACGGAAGAATTCCTCTCTGCTCGCCAATCGGGAAAAGATTGCTTCAATACCATATACCGTCAAGCGTCTCTTGCGGTACTGACCTGTCCATTTCATCCAGCTCCGAGTTGATATACGCAACCGTATTATCCAGACGAGGAATGATGACATGCTCGATGGCATTCACTCGACGATTTGTGGCTTTGATAACTTCATCCAAGATCATGAATGCTGTCTGCACAGGAGAGAATCATGCTTGAGCATTTAATACGGAACCTTCATCGCCGACCTCGAATGGGGACATACCTGTAGTGAAGCAAGCTCTACCAGCGTGCCAACAGCCTTGACATATGTCTCTCTGCATCTCTGCACCTGTTGTCCACCTCGACTGAGACCCGTCAAGTTAAAGTCTTATGTCCATCCCAAATCAGTCAACTAATCGGCGGATCCTTTCGCAAAACATACCGTTGCCTTCTTTACTTCTCACGCCCTCAAAAGCCGGCAGCATGACACCACTGACGTTCTCTGACTTGGCTCGCACGGTATAGCTGGCTTGTCGGACAGATTCTTGCACTTGAAAGCCGATCTCCCCTCCTGTAGCATACGTGACCTCTGCCAGCGAAAACGATGCAAGCTGGAGCACCCGCCCCATGAGCCGTTTTGCCTGAACGGAAAAGCACATGAAGTAAGTATCACCATCCGAGGTAGAGGCAGGCAAAGGCACAATTCCTTACCTCGTCGACCTTCCGCAAAATTGCTCTAAACTTCATCATCAAGGCATCGCGTTTCTTGGCCAACAAGGAGTGACCTGTTTGGGCTCCTTTCAAACGCTGCTTTGTCAACGTCAGATTCATCCGTGTCGGGCTGTAGCCCAGTCGAAGATTAGTTACCGGACCTCTGGCAGGGCTGTTTGCTGTCCTGACTTACAAGACGGCTTCCCGGGCACCTTGACCTGACATGTTGCAGAAAGTTGACTTGCGAGGAGGCGGACTTTTTTCGGTATGGCTCGGGTCTCGATGAGCGGCTATGGAGATCCAAGACTGAGATGGCGGTCTCCTGCCGTTGTAACCAGATTGTGCAAGAAAGCGAGCGTGCACTCAACAGGGAGCAGTGATAGACCATCGATTCGACTGTTCAGCCCGCGTCCGCGTCATATCGTCGATATCGGCGCATTTCCGCTCGGCCGCCGGGAATCAGCGTCGACGTCGATGTAGCAGCTTGTGGTGTTTTAGCGTCGAGGTAGCTATCGAAAGGTCGAAAGGTCGAGGTATTTGAGCTCTCTCGATACACTGCGTGTCATTGTTCCGAGACGCTGATCCGCGAGCAATCTCTCCGCAAATCAACACAGTGGCAAAGATCCTGATTGCGCAGAATTGCAGGCTTATAATGCAATTCGGAAGACGACTCTTTACCCGCGATAATACAACATGACTCAGGCATAGCCAATGATCCGACGGCAGTTTTACCAGCCTCCGTTGGCTGGAGCGCCGTTCGCCCAAGGCGATGCGGCACCACCACCACCCACTCCTGCCCCTGAATTTCCCCAAGCAGTCCCACTAGTTGCAGCGGAACCGCCCCATCCATTTCCGCCTGCTGGCGAAGTAGCGGACGCCCCGTTATTTTGCGTACCACTACCGCCATAGTTCCATGCTGTGTTGACAGCGTACGGGTTGTCAGCTGGTGCGGGTGCCGCAAAGGCGTTGTCCGCGGCAGGATCACCGCCACCGATCTGCTCATCCTCCTCGACAACACCTTCCTCCCTCTTGACTTCCCGAGATAGCTGGAGAATCATCGGGCCAAGCTTGTCTTCCAGTGCTTCAAAGCCCTGATGGATCGGATGAGCGTGAGTTGTCGAAAGTGTGCTCTGATAAAGGTCACTCACGTGTACTACGACATCGTTAACGGGAATTGCGCCCGTTCCTTCTGCCTCCAAGTAATACGTATGCGGTTTTGCCGTAATCTTTTCTAGCTCCGAACCCGGCACCGCTTCTTCCTCTCTACTAGCACTCTTCATTGGCGGCCATTCGGCTTTCTCTAGAAAGGCAAGGTTGTTCAATGCTTGTGAGAACGGAAGAAGCGGCACGACAGACTTACCGTCTACTTCATACCAGTATGACGAGTGGCGAAGCTTATTATGCGGATCGTATTCGTACGCTACAGCAGCTAAGGGTGACCATTTTGCGTGGTGTTTTGAGATACCCTGAAATGGCGCTTATCAATATCATTACAGAATGTCATGCATGAGCACTCACCCGATAGGCTTTGCATACGATATCCAGCTGTTGCCCTTTCGACAGCTTGACGATAAGGATTCTGTTCTCCTCGCCTAGAAGCAGGAAAGTATCGGAATACTGATCAGACGGTCAAATCTTGCTCTCGCTGGATCCAAACATACCGCGATCTGCCGGGAAGCCCACGTTAGGGTCTCGCTTTTTCAGTAGTTCTTGTCCTTCGATGTCGTCTGGATCGCCCTGAAGAATCGCGGTAAACTGTCAGATCGAACCGGACGGCATAGAAAAGGTGGAAAAGAAAAGCCGCAACTTACCCGCGGCGAGTCCATTCTCGATAGATGGGCTGTTGTTACGTTCAGTGGACCCGTGTTGTTCTCCGTACAGGTGACATTGAGTGAGAGCAGAACCATACAATACTCGCATCCCTCGTCACATGTGCAGTCCTGTTGAGACACACGAAGAGGCGTTGATGAGCTAACGTCACACAAAAGTACCGCAGCTCACTTACCCTGGTATCCCTCATACTGTTGCGGACACTTTTACTTATCAGGGGTATCAGACCGAGTCGATGGGCGATGAACTCGTCCGGAAGCGGACTGCTGTTTTGATTGAATGATACTTGATCGATAGCTGCGTGTGAGGGATTGACATCAAGAGATGTTGCCAGATAGGTACTCGCTCTGCTTACCGACAGTCGCCACATCTGCCATCATTGATCTCCGAAGACTATTGGCGTACCTGATTGTCCGTCATCACGGTCAGAATGGACATTTGCCAGGACAGTGTGAAGCTCGACTCACGCCATCTCCACTCCAGAAAGATCAAACTCCGCCAAGTGCTTGTTCAGGTTCCGGAGCGTGATCGCGGGGCGTCGGGAGGCGGTCATTTTGAACGTTCGTGTTTCCGATGCAACCGAGACCAAGCGACGTCTGGCGGAGACGTGAGCGATCGCGATACCACGAACCACTCCCTCTTGTCACCCCATGCCAGTCCAGTCCAAGGTGAGGGAGGTCGAGGTCGTGAGCGATCGAGCCGCGTTCGGTCACGTGCGCGTGATTTTATTCCCTTAGCGACTGGTTTCAGCGTCTTGCAAGGTCGTGTAAGACGGTCTGTCAACATCGCCAGTATTGCAGATCGCATACGTTTCCCATCCCGACAGCAATGGCACAAACAAAATCGTCCAAGAAGACGAACCCGAAAAGTTCGAGCGGGAAAGGCGCGCCGCCAACGACAGAAGGCCAACTGGATTCCCCGTTCTTGCACGTCAATACCGATATCCGATTGAGCATTCCGCCGGTGTTTGCAACGGATCTACAGCGTGGAGCAATGGAGATGCTGGATAGCCTAGTGATGCGGTGAGCATGAGCCTGCCCTCCGGATGTGCTCGAGCGGATTCTAAAGCTGCCAGACGAAAGATATACACCTGCACTGCAGGCCGTGTTGCTTGCTTACTCAAACATTAAATTCGCTGACACTACCGCAAACATCCTCTTCGATTGTCCTTTTGCTATAACCGACGTATCATTCAATGCCGTGGTCTGGTCTCCTAAAATCGGTCACCGTTTAGGTATGTGATACCCCTACGGGACTTGATTATATGCATCAGTTCACACCCTGATCCTTGTCGCAGCGGGAACGCACTCCCTCTCATCCGCATCGCATATATCTCTCATCCTGTACAAGACATTCAACGTGTCGATTCCGATCGAAAACATCCCTCTGGAAGACTACGAATTTGACGAAGAAGTTCCGGCATCGGAGATCCGAGAGGTCGATGGGCAGCAGCTGGATAGTGACGAGGAAGAGAGCTCGGATGAGGAAGACGATGATGAGGATGATGAGGAGGCGGTCGCGGCAGCCAAGGCAGAGGTTATCGAGACGGGAAGATGGAGGAATAAGAAGACAGGCAAGCTGCTCGGTGCGGGCGGGGAAGAAATTGTTTTCACGGTTACCGGGTAAGTTCCATTTCCCTCTTGCAGCTTTCAGGCGGAATACTTAAAATGACGGGCACGTAGACTGCAAGTCTCGAACCAAATGCTCTCCTTGACTGGGTCATTGAAAGAAGATGCACAGCCCACATCACGGACCTTTGGCTCAGCAACGCGGCCGGTCCCCATTGCACCAGGATCCCAGCTGGCGCGAGAGAGAGCGACGGGAGCCCTTGCACCAAAAGACTCTGCGAGCGAGCGTCTGGCTGCCCCGAATGCTATCACGAATCCGCCCTCAAACCCGAACAAGTCAAGCATTGTTCAGGCTTCGTCAAGTAATCCTGCGACATCTGCTTCGGCTTCCAGCTCGAAGAAACGCTCCAAGCACAAAGCAAGCATCGGTGTGGATGCTGCCTCGCAGATGCAGGTCGACCAGGCAGAATACGAGGCCAAGACACGAGAGCCGATACATGCAGAAGTCAAGGTAGACTCGACAAAGGCCGAAGAAGCGGAGCGTGTCTCAAAACGTCGCAAAGAGGACAAGAAGGCACGCAAGAGCGTCGGCGGGGATGTCAAGAAGGAGGAGACCTCCAGCCGGAAGGAGAAGAAGGAGAAGAAGCGATCAGCAACCGATGCGGATCATGGCGAGGACGGAGGTTCCAAGAAAAAGCGGAAGAAGGACTAGGTTCTGCCGAGTTCTTTCAGTTGTACATGTGGTGATGCATAGCCAACGATTGTTGTGGGGTCTATCTGACAGCGGCCTGCTGAGGATTGGATACTAGCCATCCGTGTACTGCAGCTAGAGCGGAGCCTCGCGTCGGGCGAGACCAGTCGAGTCTCCATTACGCGCCGAGCCCACGCGACTGGATTACGTAAGATGAGAATGTGAGCAGCTGCTGATGGCATCATCCATCTCCCTCGTTCGTGCCACACCTCCTTAACCTTGCTGCACGACGAGTACAGGACAGCCACCCTTCTCCAGCGCCAAACATTGCCCAAAGTACCTCACAGAAGAATGGCCGCCCCACGCCCGAACGTGAGTCCGCTGGCGCAAGTCCGCAATCTACCACTCAAGCTCCAGTTGAACAGGACGACGAACTCGTGCCCAGCCAGACCGAGGGATACAAGGTCGGACAAGAGAGGTCCCTTGCGGAGCTCAGCCAGCTTGACAAGGTATGTTCTCAAGAGCCACCTCCAGGAAAAGCTCAGGGCTCACGGCTCCTTCTGCGTCGCTTGATTACCGCTATCGAATGTTGATGATCCGACAGGAAGATGAAAGCTTGCAAAGGTGGAAAGCCAGTTTGGGCCTGAATGCGGACACTGCCGGCACCTTTGGACCCAAGAAGGTGAATAGGTCACGACTTACGACAAGCTGAACAAGAACCGCTCTGATTTGCAGTCCAGGTGGTGCCAATCTCCTTGTTCCTCGAGGCAAAGACGCTCAACAAACCCGTCAGTCTTGATCTCACCTTGGGACCTGAAGGCCTTGCCAAATACAAGAAGGAACCAGGTATGTCGCTGGAGATAGAAGATGAGAAGCGTCTTCGGAGCGCTAACATGCCTTGATCTGCAAAATAGTCACCATCAAGGAAGGAGCCGAATTCAGCGTCGGCATCAAATTCAGGTGAGCCCCGCGGCCACGTCGACCATAAGGACGGCTTGGTATTCACGCAAATATATGGATGTCCAGAGTCGAGAACCAGATCGTGTCCGGGATGAAGTACCTGCAAGTCGTGAAGCGTGCGGGCATGACTGGTGAGTCAAAAAGTCCAATCATCCGACATCCTGATGCTCAACCCGGATCCGCCCTGGGTAGTCGACAAAATGGAAGAGATGATCGGATCGTATGGCCCGCAGCAGGAAGCACACGTCAAGATTGTGAGTATTCCTCCGCCGCCGCTCGTCCTGTAGACGTGTCCCTGATCAGAAATCCTACCGCCAGTTCGCGGCAGATGAGGCCCCTAGTGGCATGATAGCCCGAGGCACGTACACTGTGCGTAGCAAAATTGTGGATGACGATGCGACTGTCCACCTAGACTTGGAGTGGAGTACGTCTTTTCATGTTCAGTCGCCAGTCATGAGCGCGCGCTGACATTATCCTTGCGGATAGGTTTCAAAATCGCGAAAGACTGGTGAAAACGAGCAGACCTCTTAACGACAAACGCATCCACGGACGGTATCTCTATGTCGCCTGTATGCGATGACAAGACATTTCGATGTCGCCCATGACCAGCACTTCAGGCAATAGGTACTACCAAACGCCGGCGATCTTGCAGAGCGAGACATGTCATACGATGTAAAGTCGTAGATTGCCATGTATGCATGAACGATGTCGGGTTCTCGAGCCGGAACCGCACGCCCACTACGCTCCGCGAACGCTGTGTTGTATACATTGAGTGTTGTATGCAGTGACTTCGTTTGCAAGGTGAAAGCTTTCTGCTTTACAACACTGTCGGTAACCTTGTGATATTTCGCGAAACGAAGCAAGCACAGCTTGCGGTTCTGAGCGAGCAATGCCTGCTTGCTGTACAGAGTCTCAGAAGGTCTGTTCAAGACGACATACGCTTTGTCGGCGAGTCGTCTGTGCACCTGATGATCGGAAGTGGTCGAGCGGCCACCAGATACACGGATTATGAAAATGAGTGGAGGGGGATACAATTGTCGTCAAGATTAACGATGATTCTTCCGCTATTGCGATATTTAGACCCAACGCTTGTCCCCGGCAGTCTTGACACCGTCGTCCCAGATGCTGCCGATATTGTCGACGTCAACTTCGCCATTCACGATAGGTACCGCCTTGCCACCAGCGTTGTGTGGTGTCCGTCCACGGAAGAATGGTAAACGGAACATGGCGAATTGTTCTTCCTCTTGCAGCTTTGCTCTTGTAGTATCTGCACTTGCGTTTCCTCCGCTGATCATGAATGGCGATTGTGACTGCGTGCGCACGCTCTGCTGTTGAGGAGCCATCGGCGAGACGGGCGATGCGCTCTTCAGTCCATCGGCAGCGGCTGCCACGGCTGATCCTGCTGCTTGGAGATTGGATGAGAGCCCGGGTGCATTGTTGGGTACGGGCGTTGATACCGTGAGGTCGTTGTTACTCAGATTTTGGGCGAACGGGTTATTGCGACGTTTCTCCTCGAGCTCTTCCTCTATCGTTTGCATTTTCGAACGCTCAGAAGGCGGTGGCAATAGATCTTGCACGTCAGCCTAAATACGGAAAGGGAGTGAGCACATTTAAGCATGGAATCAGGAATTCAATACTCACAAAGTCATCCTGCTGAACTGCAGCAATAGAGTACCAAAATGTTCCCGCTGCGAATGCCGCAATGATACCCCCGGTCAAGAGATTACGGGTCAGGAAAGGCTTTCGAGCGCGCTTGAGGGAGGGCGACATGCCCTGAAGAAGGAAGATGAGGGTGAGCGGACAGCGAGAATTGAAATACAGTAGATCCGACTCACGTAACCGGAAGGATGATACGAAGCCTGAGCCTTTGTCTGGGAAGCTGACATGGCGATGCTGTTAGGCGATGTTTGGCGGATGACAGAGACGAAGTACGAGAGGAGCGATATCAAGATCTTGTCTCTCCGCTGGTTGACGAATACGCAGAGGCAACGGTGTTCGACTTGGAAATCTCGCAATCGCACATGACATGACGCGGCATGGCTCCAGGGAGGAATGACGTGTTTATACGCGCGCAAAGAGCCGCCCACTTTTGCTACAATCGGTTCGGAGCTCCATTCGGCCCGATAATCCGGGTCCGTGTCATACTACTTTTGGAGGATTTCTTGTGACTGTTTGACGAGATACGACGCTCGATATCTGCTTGTGGCATCTCCCTGACAGCTCATCTCTCTTTTCAGTCCGATTGTATACCCCTTATAATTGGAGATGGCCTACCTCGACTGCAACCAGACCAACGGTATACCCCGCCGTGCCTCTCGCCGTAAATCCGTACACCGTGACGCCGAAAACTCGAGGGCCGCTTTGTCGACGGCTTCTCGCGTTTCCGAAGATAAAGCAAGCGATGCCGCGGAAGTCAAAGACCACAAGTATTCGGGCGAGGAAATTCGTGCGAGAAGGTTCTCTTCCACGTCCGCTGCTCGGCCTACAGACGAACAAGAACCAAGCACGCTGTCATTCGTTCCATTCGATGTCGAAGACGCTGAGCCACCCGAATACCTCGATGGTGGGTTTGGATGGGTCATCGTAGCGAGTCAGTCTCAGTGTAGGTAGTGTGATATCGAAAAAAACAGCTGATGTTTGCCTGACGAAAGGCACTTTTGTTATCGCATTCCATTTTTTGGGTTACCTCTATGGATGGGGCGTAATTCAAGCGCATCTCCTTGGCAAGGGTTTGGCGACTTCGCAGTTACTTAGCGTGATAGGAGGTCTCCAGGCATTCTTTAATGCTGCTGGATGCATGCCGGTTCGTTTTTGAGCTCAAGTCTGAGAAGTGTGTCTGGCTCATTATCGATTCTCCCGCAGGCGGAATGGCTTGTTCGGAAAATAGGCCTGCGGAAAACTGCGGTGCTCGGGGTGACCCTCAACTCGCTCGCCGTGCTTCTTGCCAGCTTTTGCACCCATTCTCTTGGAGGTCTTATCTTCCTGCAGGGAATCGTCGCGGGGATAGCATGTGCGATTTTGTTCATGGTGAGTCGCTGCAATTCCAGTCGACGTTCCGGCTGCCTCTGACAGCAATGCCTAGGTCGTCTATCCGCTGCCCGCACAGTGGTTCTTGCGCAAGCGCGGTATCGCAACGGGTATCACTTGTACGTGACTCTGTCTTCTCCGATTTTACGACACCAATTTCAAAAATTTGGATAGCATGCGGCGGAGGTATCGGTGGAGCTGCTTGGTCGCTGGTAAGTCTCAGTGCCTCACGGATATGACCATCATGCGGATTGATTACGACCATCTCTGCGATGTAGATCATTCAAAAGCTCATTGACCGATTTGGTCTGCCCTGGGCATACCGCTTCATGGGTGAGTCTTTGTTTTTCTAGTGATCTGTCTGTGGAATCGCGTCATTGATCTCTATATTCGACAAGCTTTGTCTCTTATGGTCTTTGGTATCGCGAGTATCTCGAGGTTCTCACGATCATGATCTTGGAACTCAAATACACTCAATCTTGCAGCCGGCGGCCCTTGTCTTGAAGCAAGGCGTTCGACCTCGTCCACCGATTCAAGGGATCCCGGCAACAAAGGAACCCAGCATCTATAAATCTGCAAATTTTGTCCGACTTCTGATAGCTTGCTTTATCGTGTCATATCCATTCTTCATCCCAGCCTTTGTAAGTCGATATTCCTTTCCTGAAAGTGCAGCAGGCTTACCTTCGTTCGGTAGTTTATACCTCAATACAGTCAGTGCGACCTAGAATTCATCAACCCAGTAACAGTTGACAAAACCAACCTGCTTTGAAGCCATCTCTTTGGGCTACAGCTCTTCCACCGGCGCTCTTTTCGGGGCAATATACAATGTAGCCTCTGGCGTGGGAAGGATCGGCTTCGGGGTATTTGCGGATGTATTGGTGGGGGTGAGTCGCAATGGTTGTAGTATCCTTGGCAGTTGCTGATTAGGATTCTTTTCGGAATCGATAGAATCTGACATCCTGGACAGTCGCGTTATTTGCGGTGGCTATTAGCTCGCTTTGTGTATGGCCTTTCGCATACGCGAAGGGGGTGATTGCCATGTGCGTCACGTCTGCCAAATGTCCTTCATTGCCAGCGCGACAATGCTGAGCTTGTCTTCCAGCTTCGTCGTTCTTGCCGGGATGGGTTCGGGCGGATACTTCTCTCTACAATCCTCTATCGTAGCTCAGATTGTCGGTTCTCATCGTGTTGGACCTGCTATCGGTGCGATTGAGCTAGTCTCGAGTATAGGTGCGCCATTGTTTTCCGGCCTGAGCGATTGATCAGCGCTGAACAGGCAAAATGCCCAATCTAGGTTTTCTGGCGGGTCCGGTGAGCGGTGGAGCGTTACTCGATGCCTTTGGGGGTCCGGATGCAGGTGCAAAGGCTTACAAGCCCGCTATGGTGATTATCCAATTCCAATTTAACTGTAGTCGAAAACCGCTGACAGTCTTGCTACAGTATCTGGTTGGCGGTACGACGTTTGTCTCCGTAGTTCTCGCCATATGGATTCGCATTTCGTACAGCAAAAAGCTCTTTGTAAAGGCCTAATAACAAGGACAAAGGAGTACTCGTTGTTCTGTATAGTGTTTCGTCTATGTATAAGCTTCATGAAGACATGAAACTGCGCTCCTACCTTTGGTATTCCAGGAGGCAGGCCTAAGGGACGATTGCTGGCAGAAGGGAGCGCTCCTTTGAGCGAGTTTGTCGCGCAGCCTCCACTTCCCGTCGCGTGTCATTTGACTCAAAATCGACAGCTGTGCTTCCTCTCATTTCCGTTTCGTCAACCTCTGCAGATCACCAACCGTCTGTGGTCTCGCTCACGATTTTGACCTGCCACATTACTTCAGAATGGACACTCTAAGACCTCCTCCGCCGTCAGGTCAGTCTGCTCGCCTTGTGCATTAACCTCAACTAAGGCCGGATCCCTCAACAGGGGCACCGCCGCCATATGCTCGAATCGTCAAGAAGGTGTATCCATATAATCTTCGGTCAGTCTCCTTTCCCTCGCTAAACCTACTGTGCTGTCAGAACGGAGACACATACGGTCGTTTTCGCTAATCACCCTTCGTCGGTCACAGGCCGGTTTTTTTGACAACGTCTCTGATCGGTTTTATTTGGGCGATGGTAGTGGGAGTGCAAGGTGTACAGGATCTCGATGACTGGCACAGTAAGTGCATCTTGTCTTTCAGCCTGCGCAGAGCCATCCAGCTGATACGTCTCCCGGAAAGACGGCACCTTGAAGGTAATTGAGCTGGTACTGGCTATCTTGGCCTTTGTGATTGCGGCAGTGGAGTTATCAGCGTTCATCATCGGGTGCTCCGTGAGTCGGTCGGGTCGGCAGCTTTGAATATCTGGTTGCAAAGTCTGACATCATTTGTGAATTCAGAACAAATTGAGTCTTGCCAAATTCCTTGTCTGGCTTGCACCTGCTGGTCTGCTCGTCGCTTGTGCGCGAGAACTCGTCGTGGTTGCGGTGCATTTCGCCATGAAGGTATACATCCTTTTTCGTGTCATGCCTGTTCAACGGCTGATTTCTTTCCTTTCCTCATTCGAAAGGGCAAGCTCATCGATGATTGCGTCATCGATGAGACCGGTGAATCAGCCTACGATGTACGTTGCTCTTCAGCTTGACACGATCATCATGATCTAAAAGAAAAGAATGTTCTCACAGTCATCCGGTAACGTTATCAGCATGTCAGCTGCGCAAGCTCAAGATGGTGCGTCAATGAGAGGCCCGACAAAGCGATTGATCATTGACGTCACACCACCTTCTTATCAGTCTGTCGGAGCGCGTATAACCGAAGAAGCTGGGCCACCATCATCTGGCTGATTGCGGTGATTTGCTTTTCTGTAAGCGTTGCCTTCCACACATGTATTCGGGTCAATATAGGCTACTAATGATGGTTCCGCAGATATTGTTCCTGTCTATCGCCATGTCGTACTATCGCCAGCTCCTCGATCCGTCTTCGGTACGCCAAAGAGTAGCTCGATATACAGAAGGCGCCTTTCAGCTACAACCGCAAGGTCCACATGCCGGTCCTCAAACCGGCTACGGGCAACCTTACGGACAGCCTCCTTTCCATTATTCCGCACCAGATGGTCCTCCACCCCCGCCAGGTGGCTATGTTCCCCCTTATCCTGGACCTCCGGACGCCAACTCACCATTTGCGCCAAGAAACGACGACGCAACAAAGGCGTCTATGGGCGAATTCTCGCACGAAGCACAGGAAAGGGCATGGCGCGATGCCACGGAGAATGGACCCACGGTAAATGCCGGTCATATTCCTCCTGCTGGTCCTCCACCTGGTCATCAGCGTCGTGCTAGTGAAGGCTATGATGTTGGACATAATCAAGAGGAGGAGGACGCTTGGGCAAGGGCACGGGAAGGGGGTGTGACTGCTCATCTGACTGGAGACATTGATTTGGCACGTCAAGGTGGAGCCAGGGTTTGAGGTATAGCGCGTTGGATTTTAGCATCTCGATCTCAGGCTGTTGTGTGTAATATTCAGTATACCCTGTCTTTCGGCCGATGCATGCGGACTGTCGGACAAGCTGTCGGACAGCGGCTCGGATTGAGCGATTCTAGCTATAGGGCGACCGCGGATGCAAAGAGTCGGCATGTCCCGAGTAATGAGCAACCTGTTGACGCCTGAAATGAGACGAGAGCATGGTTGCCAAAGCGCGTTCCTGCCCCCGTCAGTGTCTTCCCGAGGGATCCTCAGCCATGTCCCCGTCTCTGGCGGACGATGTAACTCTGCAGGCCCAGTTCGACACATGCACCGTCTGCGAATCCGTCTATCCAAATCCGGGAGAACTCGTGTTCGAGCCGGAGACGCAATCTATTCTGGAAAGCCGGAAGAACCAGCTCGATTCGGTGACGGATGCGCCGGCACTCAACGATGACCTCGTACGCAGACTGCACAAAGTCAAGACGCTCAAGCTGTTCATCCAGCTGAGAATTGTGGATCATCCGGATAGCCCTTTGCGCATCTCGGTTCAGCTGCCATTACTCATCGGGGATTCGACGAATGGATTAGCCAAGATCGCCGTTCAAAGCCCGGAATACCTTTCACGGGCGGATAGCGAAAGACTGGGGCAGGAAGTGGAAGAGGCAGCGGTTCAAGCACTCGCGGACGGCCTTACAGCGGTAGATAATGCCGGATACATCATGGACGTTGCAGATCGCTTGACAGCGCTCGCTTCGGCGCTGTGGCAGGCGGCGGAGGACGTGCGGTTATCGCATTTGGTCAAGGAAGAGGTTATTGCAGACGATGGAGAGCTACAAAGGGTGTGGTTTTGGTTCCCGTCGTTGAGCACGAGGGAGAAGCGGAAAGACTTGGTGAATTACGCATCCAGGTGGAGATTGACGGGGTTCGTATTGGCAGGTACGTGCCCCCTTTCCGATGTCAATTGACTTGCCCTGTCTCACTCCGTTATATCGGCAGGGAAGCCGGGTTTACTCTGCCTGGAGGGAACCTCAAGACAGGCCGAGGAGTATATGTCGGCGATCAAGTCCGAATCGTGGGGAGACATTCCATCGTATCAGAAGAAGGGTAGGTAGCCGATAGCTGCTTCATGAGTGACCCCTTTCTACTACGTTGTTGGTAGTGACCGAGCGGTTTCGACAACCCATCAGTAGCCGCGCGTTTACCGACATGCAGGAAATCACGCATTTGATCGACCAGCACGGCCAGCGGAACAATCGAGGGGACATGAGTCAGGTTCGAAGTTGGATGGAAAAGCATGGTGTCGGAGATGCGTGGGGATCCGTGGTAGTACCTACCGGTGTCGGCTCGGGCAACGGTTCTTAAAAAGGCGCTCGCCATAAGCCGATATCCGCTGAGGGGATTTGTTTCCGCCCCAAGACGTTTTGCGCCGATTGTATTTGGCCCGAAGAATAGAAGGATAGGATTCAGGTATAGGTTCAGAAAATGACAAAATATGTGAGTCTTCTTCGAGGCCGGAGTTGTACCCTCGGCTGACTCTGCTCTGAAGCTTGCGTTTCAAGGCCACTCAAATTGCCACTTGGTGTGGCCAGACACCGTGCTCGAGAACTTGAGGCATATATTGCCTTCTCCCATCCGCTTGCGGGCTTAGGCACGGCGTTATTCGCTTCTATCGCCTCAGCGTTTATTAGGCCATTCGAAAAACTTGTACGGTACAAAGTTGAATGTATCGCACATTGTCACAAGTCCTTCGACGGATCTGACGGAACTTTGTGGCTGATGTGATATCTGATCGGCATCTTCCCTCTGTCCTTCATGTGAGCAAGTAGGAATTCGTGGGTTTCGAGATCCAACTCTTCTTTGCATACGAAATTGAGACGTCCTGATTGATGCCCACTGTTAGCTGCAGAATATCAAGTGGAAAATGGCGGCCGGCACCCGATCTAGTCAAGTGGACTGGCACCGTTGATTCAAAGCGTCTTTTGGCGAACCTAGAACGAGTTCAAGAGTTCGGAGCTATTCAGGACTGGAAGAAACTGACCATGCCACGTGTAGAACGGATAGCAGACGATATATTTCACAGCCGATACATTCCAGTGCCGAAGATCTTTCGAAACTTTCACACTTCAAGTCTCCTTCTAGCAGAGCCGAGCCCCGCGAGTGCTCAATAGCGAATCTAATCTTGGCCGTTCTAATCGGCAGCACTGTGGATCACAACTCAACTACATTTTCGAGCCCCACATCAGAAGCGGACTAGGCTTCGTGAATAGAAACGAAGAGCAGGTCATCATGTTCAGTGATCGTCTGGGCCTCAGAAACCGAGCAAAAAAGCTTAGCTTGCCGTCGAGTTTCAGGCTGTTGTGGTCGCCGCTTCCGACCCGAGCATCAGATCAATTTTCCCGAGCTGTGCGGTTGCCGTTCGCGCAACGAGGAGTCCGGACGCCGGGCAAGGAACAACAAGTTCGTACCGAGGCGTCAAGAGAGTCGAACGTAGGACACAGGTTTCTTGGCGAGATTGTGGTGAGCAATCTTGTGAATTGTCATGGAGACGGCTGTAGATGACATATGAAATCAAGAGCGAGTGGGAACAGATACTGTACGAGTGTTGAGAAAGAAAGATATGGGTGAGTGCCAAAGCGAGAGTGCCATGAGACTTAACTTTTGTTTCACAATTTACCTAATCTTGAGCACGACTTGGCATCATTTATCCCAAGAATCCCCTTAAATCTCGGTTTTCGTCTTAGAAATCCTTTTAGAACTCATGCTGCCTGATGTTTCTCACAGAGGCATTAACTGGCAAATCCTGCTTTTCATATTTTCCTGTTTCACGAAGCAAGTTCTCCTAGCTAGTAAGCTCTTGGCGTCAGCGTTAAATTCGCTCGCCAGACTCTCGATATATGGTATGTACAAATTGAGGTAGACCTGGAAAGACGCGAAACATCCTCGGGCAGGATTGTTTGGCTACTCTTGACTATCCACCCAAAGGACGCCTGTGGCATCCACTCGACTACATATACCACCAATGTGGATGGCGCCTCTTCATCGACAGCATAGTTTGTGTAAAGCTCCTTAGTACGGGGCGCCAACTAGCGGCCTTGTATGACTAAGCAGTGACCGATTATGAGATCGGAGGAGTCCGGCTACTCCCGGAATATCCGGAGAAACTGGCACGTTCAACGAACTTCTACTTCGGTGTCAGAACTGAGACAATGACAAGTGCTAGAGTGGAGCTACTGAAGGGTTCACAATAGCGGGGCTGAAGACAAGGGAACAGTGATCGTGCGGTAATGTTAACTACGACTAGCGAGACTGGCGAGACGAGTTGTAAAGGCAAAGCAATGCTGAGCCAGTGGCGCTTCTAGTTTGGGTGGCAAAGCGTGATTCAATAGAATGGGTTTCTACAGTACAAGTGATTTGAGCTTCATCATATAGACGTCGGGATTGGTGGCAAACTGAAGTTTGCACAAAGGAGCCCTTGATCCCTTTGAATGTAAACTTAAAAGAATCAGAGTAGAAATGTCTTATGAATATTAAAGGTCACTCCTAGTTAATGAAGAACTCACCTAAAA